>MU736712.1:470819-509706 GCA_026770625.1 Nicotiana glauca | reverse complement strand
AACTACACTGACCTGATTCCTGTTTAGCCCGGGATATGTAGGCAACCTCTGAAGCAGGGTGCGGTCAAACTTTTCAAAATGCTTCACACGGAATATGTGAATGGGCAAAAATCCCTCATTATCGCTCACTTGTCTTTGCATGAAAACTCTTCGTGTTTCCGGGCAAAGAGGGGCAGCTGTGAGCACGTGATTTTTGCCCTAAGCAATATATTCCAAAAATTTCAAATTAAGTAATTTTGTTGCATTTTTCGTATTAATTGGTTGCATAATAACTCATGTTAAAAATATAAAAAATATACATTAATTCATTTTAATAATCTAAAGAAAATTTAAAAAATAGTTTATTTTAGCATTTTATTGTTTTAATTGGAAATTACTACAAAATAGTTATTAAATAATTTTTAGATTTTAACTGTTAGTTTAATCTCTCAATTTTATAAAATCAAGAAAAATACAAAAAATATATATGATATATTACGAATTTAAAATGAATACAAAAAGCAAAAGAAATAAGAAGAAAACAAATAACAAATAAAGGAGTGCCCGAAATTGGGCTTCTTATTTGAAATTCACCTGGCCCAAATCAAAGTCATAGCCCAACCCACGCTCAAGCCCAACCCACACCTAAACCCGACCCGACCCGTTTTCTTTTAAAATCAACAGACCCTTCATCATATAGAGACACGAATTTCGCGTGTCTCTATAGATCCCATCCCCAGCGATTTTTGCTGCTCTATTTTAGAAGAAGAAGAGACTGACGGAAGCAGATTTTTTGGAGAGATTGGTTTTTTGAGCGAAAAATTCAGAGAAAATTGGAGAGAAGAGATTTGTGTTTGTTTCCTTTGCTTCGATTCGCTTCAAAAATTCAAAAATATATGCTCTGTTTCTGCCCTTCTAATTTGGAATCTGGATTTCAGTTGCCTTCATGGAGATTGCTTGAGGTGTTTTAGTGCAAGTTTCGAGTTGTCGGGCTCGTGGTTTGGTCCGCGATTTCAATTGGTTCCGATTGCCGTTTCAGAGTCGTTTCTAGTTGTGGCTTATTAGCATCTCTGTATTTGTCGGAATTTTCATTAACCAAAAGCGGATTTCAGGTTTGTTCATTCTTCTCCTATTTCTGATTTTGGATTGGATTTACACATGGCGTGAGCCTTAATTAATCGGCATCCTGGAAATGTAATTCTTTTAGCTCTTAGTTTCAGCAAATCCGAAAGAAGTTGATTTTGAATGATTTGCTTTTCTCTTTTTCCTTTTATAGCTAGTTACATGAATATCTTTTGTATATTGTGAAGTGCTAGTCTAGTTCCAATTGTGTTGAGGTATTATGGTAATTTCATTTTGAAAATATTAGTTAAAGTCTAGTACAGTGTTTGGCATGCTTAACCAAAACTTGAATATGTTTCCATACTGTTAGCTTTGATACACGTCTGTCGTGTTTGGTAGATTAATTTACTTTTCTAATATGGTACAGCTACATAGCATGTGCTTAGAATTATTTGTTTCTTTGAGTAGTAATACAAGCATGTTATCACTTTGAATTTTGATGTGGTCTAAGCTTTGAGTGATACTTTTCTTTGTAATAAGTATTCTGTTGAATTTAAAGTGAGACAAATTTCAAAGGCTTTCTCGTTCCCAAAATTTTATGTGCTACTTGAGGTCTGAACTCCAACGCCGGATTTGTTTGTAATAGCTTTCGAGCAGAAATAATTAAAACACTCGTTCAGGTTCACTTCTCAATTCCTATTTACTTTCTTCAGTATTTGATTTAAAACATGACGACAATTGGGTTTAGCTGGTTTAGAAATCGTGTAAATCTCTGTTGCCGTAAAGGTAATGCGTTTGAAAGTAGTTTGGTCATCTCCAAGCATGTTCTGAAGCTACTCTGTGATTTCCTGCAATTTTCATGAACATCGGGTTTGTTTTGGTTGATTTTCAAACGTGAATGAGCTCTCTGAAATTCTTCTTTGGAATTCTTTGTCCGTCATTGGTTTGGTTAGCTTCGTGTAGTTTCTACAAACTGTACAAATCTTCAAAGTTTAATCGATTCATCCCTGCCCTATTTTTCTTCCATGAATGGCTGACAATCACTCCCGTTTCTTGGATTGAATCTGCCAGTTAGCAAGTTTAAATTAGTGTGGCTCTATGTTCTGCTTGTCGAGTCCAAGTTGTAAGGTCACGAAACAATAGTTGGCTGTTTTCTCGTGCCAAAAGATCGAGAATGAATATGAGTATTAGCCATTTGTTGTCAAGTCCATGTGTCCGCTATGTTCTGCCTCAAGATTATAATGCAATTTGGAGGATTATTTCATGGATTTTCTGCTGAAACTTTATTCGTGTGTGTTTGCGAGTTCAAACTAGGATTTATTTTAAAATTTTGAAATCTGGCATTATTGAATCCATTGCTTTCGGTCTGCTGCTTAAGCATTTTACCCCTTCCCCATTTTGAGAGAGCCACGGCGCTGCACTTTGTCTTCTTCAACAAGAGAGAGATCAGAGAGTTGTTGTAGTATACTATTACCTTGTGAATCTTAAGAAATCAAAAAGGGTTGTTAGCTACTGAATTTCTGATTTTTGCTGCTGGAATTGACAAAAGGTCTACCAGATTTAGGACTATGCATTTATTTTGGAATATATTTGCTGTTTCAATTAATGTGAACTCGTTATTTGGGTAGTTTGCCGACAATCTTTCTGTTCTTCGAGCTATCTATAGGGAGATGGAAATCCGTTGTTCATGTTTGTTCTACTTTCCATTTTGCTCACTACCTAAGTCGTGCAAAAAAAAAGGTGATTGTTCTTCATTTGAATTTAAGAAATCTGTGCGCTACTAAGTCATTGCAATAACATAGTCATGGACAAATTTGCTAGGAGAAAATGTTTCGTTATTGGTTAAAATTTCTGCTATTTGCTTTGCTATTCATTATGGTGAGAGTTGGTTACTTCGTTGAGCATAACAGGTTAAAAGTGTACGGTGATACCTTTTGTTCCAAATTAGTAACTTGTTGCTGGGTGCTTTGGTCCTTTGAAGTTCACAGATGTTTTTTTAGATTTATTGATGACACTTGAAAAGTTTTATGCTATTAACTGTTGGGGTGACATTTAAGGAAAGTGATTGGATGTGTTTGAATTTGTTATTCCAGTATGATTATGTTAGTTGTGTTTAGTTTGATTTTTGTTTTTATTTGCTCAATACGTCTTGTTCTAACCTTTATTGAAGAATCAAAAGAAAACTTCAAACTACTCAAGCATCTATATAATTACTAGCCTTATATTGAATTTCAAATTAGTTTAAATATGAACATCCTAGTTTGCTTTAGTCGAGTACAACCTTGTTAAAATAATTCGGGGTGTGGCGTGCCAAATAAAATGACAATCGCGTGGCCCTCATTTAATTAATATTTAGATAAACCTTAGAATTCGAGGCGTGCCATTTTGCAAATTTTATGGCCCTCGCAAAGTGCAAACGCGTAGTTGCTTTAGGCACGTGTTTAATAATATTACCTTCTTAAATACGGGTGCACATTTATGTGACCCAAATCTAAATCTCAACGAAGTCGAAATGTGTTAAAAGTCACGGGCGTACTGGTACGACGTGATTCGAGATGCATTTTCACGACGTTGCAATTCTTAAAAATGAATAATAAATATAAATAAAAGCGGTTGATTAATAAAAAGGCACATAAAAGTAGAATATATATTAAAATCAGATAAAATCAAATACAACAGTTAAGCGACTGTGCTAGAACCACGGAATCTGGGAATGCCTAACACCTTCTCCCAGGTTAACAGAATTTCTTATCCGGATTTCTGGTTCACGAACTGATAACAAAGTCATATTTTCCTCAGTTCGGGATTCAACCGGTGACTTGGGACACCATTAATCTCCCAAGTGGCGACTCTGAAATAAACATAACAAAATTCCGTTCCAATTGTCCTTAAAGTGGAAAAACTCCTTCCTTTATTATATCCCTTCTCGGGGTGTAGTAATTCGGTAAAAAAGAAGGTGTGACAACCAAGCTCCAATTATATGCTAGTACATGAACACCCCTTCAAAGAAGAAACCGGTTGAATTCCTTTCTTTGTACATCATATCTACAAGAAGCATAGACTCTGAGTCCTCCCAAAACTTGCATATGGGCCGATAAGGCAATATATAGAACTTATTCTTCAAGTTTCTTCCTCACATTACCCCCGATGTTTTCCTTTCTTAGTCATAATTATTCAACCAATGCACCGATAATTAGAAACTGCACCAGCAGAGAACCATACGATCAGATCATAGACCGGGGGGTAACCCACTTAGCTTTAAGCTACCATCATACAATGTTGAACCCACAAGGATTCCTCCTTCTCTATCATCATGATCTCGCTCAGCCAATCGCCAAATTTCTCGAAACGTCTTGTTAAATCTTTATACAAAAACCAGAATTATCAACTACAATTGACTATTTGACTTCCCACTCGCAAAAGCTTTATCAGAAATTACACAACCATTGACCTGCTCATAGGAGGTAGCCCACATGTGGAAATTTCATATTGAGTCCTTCCAACACCGCTGCCCATGCTCGTCGACTAGTTGTACAAATATGTTCACTCCCCCTTGATATATAATGAAAATCTGACAATACATCCCGAACTCGAAGTCACATAGCCTCAAAAAATGATAATTAAGTTTTCTCACCCTTCTTCATTTCAAGTAAAATCCTCTTTGCCATATTCAATCTTCCTCAGTGCAGTTGTCTCCATCCCCAAATAAAATCTGTAGACCTAGCCACTTTCCACCATGTCCTTCTTTATCCTTCACCACCCAATTGCTTCATCAAATCAACACCCTTCTCTGTAGCACCTGAACGAATAAATTGCTATCATCTCTAAGCCTTCTCGAATATTACCTTTCTCGAGCCATTGGCATTTAGAAATACTGATTTGATTCTAAAACCGCTACACACCACCATCTCTGACAAACCGCTTCTCATCCACTATTGCACAACACCCTACCCCAAGGGCTATTCAAAGAAAACTGCAACACTGGCGAACCTTAATGCATTCAAACAAGGACGACGACACCAAATCATAGTGAGAATTCCACCATGCTCAAAAATGTCAAGTCTCGTTGCTCCACCAACTAAAGCATGAACATCAATAGTCCGATTTCATTTCCTCCGCTGGAATTAAATGCCAAACCTCTAAATCATGCATTAAGAAATCCTCCTTTCAGGTCATCCACTACCTTGACACATAAACTGGTACCCTACCGTTACACCAATCATAGAATTCTGTACATTGCCTCAAAACCATCGAAAATATAGATACTGAGATGAAATGGTAGAACATCCTTTCGCAAGGCGATGATAATAGCCTGCCTAAATACGTAGGGAAAAATATCCTGTACCCCGTCTGCAGTAACACTACAACTCTTCAACGACCAAATGATAACAAGTGCTCCACGTCGAATAAGATTGAGTAGGAAGGAAATGAATGTATAAGCCTCAAAGAAATCAAATAGCATGATGAGAAATCAAGAAGGAAAGTGGCCCTAACAGCCATGTAGCCTCTTGAAGATAAGTACAAACATCTTTGTACTGATCCGCAAGACTCTACCGGACTTGCCCATGACTCATGAGACCCAAGTGAACCTAGAGCTCAGATACCAAGCTGTCATGACCCAAAATCCACTATAGAGAGTGATGGCGCCTAACGCCAACGTCAGGCAAGCCAATGGTGATTTATCAACTTAAGTACTTATTTTATTACTTGAAATCACAATTTCCATTAATTAAATAGTAAATAGAATTTACAGAGTGAAATGATAAAAATTTTGTGAACCATCATACTAAACATCCAGTCGAACCCCTCAAAACTGGTGTCATAAATTAGACAGGAGAATATAAATAATGTTGATGGAGACTGTGTATGCTGCAAATCACAGTATAGAATGTAGCTCACCGTAAAGTCCTACAATAGATGTGCCTCTGAACCCAAGAGACCACCAGAATGTAAACATGCACAATAAGTGCAGAAGTGTAGTATGAGTACGTAAATCAATGATTACCCAGTAAGTATCTAGACTAACCCTGGAGAAGTAGTGACGAGGGGTCGATATCGACACTTACTAGTGGTCCAATAAATCAAATATCGCATGAAGTAAAAAGATGTGAGGTAGAGTAAATAAATGAAATAATCAATTATAAATATGTGGTACGATCCCCCTCTCAACAATAACCTCGAGTTCTCAACTAGCAGTTACCTCCTCAATCAGAGTATATATAAATGGACCTCACTAGATAGGTTGTCATAATTTAAATCAGAAAAACTCACAGATACACTGGCTTCTCGTCAAATATTACACACGATTCCATAAGAGTATTTTATAGAAATGGCGAGGCATAAGGCCCGATCCCATCATACCGTGTACACTGCCGAGGGTCGAACGGCACAAATAATAGATGCATCTGTTATACTATCGATCGAACGGCCTGCTCCCATGAGAGTGTGGTACATAATCCTGCCACCGCAAACAACCCAATCCTACTAGAGTAAGAATCTTTAATGGGTCATTGACCCAACTCAAGAATAAATGTGTGAGTTATGAGTTTTAAGGAAAAAACCTTTCGATGAACACGCATAGCGTGGGAGAAATTTGTAAAAGGAGAACAATTATTCGACAAATCATAAAGCTAATCAAATCTCCACAATAGCGAGTCTATCACTTTACGCAAGTCTAGTCTCAAGTCGTAACGTGAAATCAAGTAACTGAGCAGGAATAATAACTCAACTTGTTCAAATAAAGCATGGTGTGAATCCTAATCTACCCGGACAAACTCAGAGATTCTAGCATGCGTAAGGAAACTCGTCACCTCATAAGTGCACGGCTCCCATAACATGTAACATATAACAAGAATAACATCTATATGGTAAACCCCCCCTCCCCGCTCATAGGGTTAGATATGAGACTTACCTCGCTCCAAAATTCTACAACTTGCTCCAACACCTCTCTAGCACCTCAAACCAAATGCCATCGATCGGAAACTAGCCAAGCAATCATGAAAACCAATAAAAAAAATGCCTCAACTACATAATTAATTAAATCATAACAATTCCCAACTCCGCTCGAAGAGTCAACAAAATCAACCCTCGGGCCCACACGCCCGGATTTCAAATTCGAGATAAACTTTATTCAAGCCGTCACTAACTCAAATATATCATTTATTCCTAATTCCATTTCCAAAATCGTGGTAAAAATCCAAAATACCAAATTCTAGGTTTTCTTCAAAATTCTATAATTTCCACCAATTTCCATGTTCCAATCTATGTATAATTTATGTATTTAGCTCACAATGAAAAGAACTCACTTATCCCATAATAGATGATGAAGATGGCACTCCAAAATCGCTCCAATATCAGCTCCCTTGAAAGAAATGAAGTAAAAAAATGTGCCAAACCCCCGATTTTAAAAGAACACTGCCCAACGACCATTTTGCATCTATGGTCAATTAGCCGCTTCTGCGGCTCCGCACCTGCGAAAACTCTGTCGCAGGTGCGGCTCTAGCTCAAGCCAGTATCCCTCACTTCTGTGCCCCAGGTAGTACATCTGCAGACCATAAGCGCTCGTGCGCTCACAAACCTGTGTGACCTTGTCCGCTTCTGCGACCCAGGACTTCCTGGCCAACCTCTGCTTCTGCGATCACCTCTCCGCATCTACGACTTCGCAGGTGCAGACTTTTCCTCGCACCTGCGCCCCCAGGTCCCTTCATCTACGATAGACCCTGCATTTTTGCGTGACTGCACCTGCATCCACTTCCTATGCAGGTGCGATTGCACCAGATCCCAACTTTTTCATCTATTCTTCCAAGTCCAAACTCGATCCGTTGAACATCCGAAATCCACCCGAGGCCATCAGGACCTTAACCAAATATACCAACACATCCAAAAATACAATACAAACTTATTTGAGGCTGCAAATAACGCCAAACAATATTAAAACTACGAATCAATGATTGAAATCCTTCATTAAACTTTCAAACTTCCAAAGTTCGACGAACGCATCCGAATCATATCAAAACATCCTGGAATGACGCCAAACTTTGCGTAAAAGTCACAAATCATGATGTGAACCTATTGCAAGACTCAGAATCCCATATGAACATTGATAACACCAAAGTCCACTTCAAACCAAACTTAAGAAATTCTTAAACGTTCAAAATGCAAACTTTCCACAATAAGCACTGAAATGCTCCCAGGCGACCTGATACTCAGCCCGAACATATGTCCAAGTTCGAAATCATTATATGAACCTATTAAAACATTAAAACCCTAATTTCGATGTTGTTTACTCAAAATTCACACCTTATTTAATTCTTCCAACTTAAAGCTTCCGAATTAAAAATTTTCATCCGAATCAACTCTGAACTTCTTGAAATTTAACTCCGACCACGCGCACAAGTCATAATACATGAAGTGAAGCTACTCAAGGCCTCAAACCACAGAACAATGCACTAGAGATCAAAATGACCGGTTGGGTCATTATAGTTAGTTTCCTGGCAGCGACGCTAAAATTTAATCACGCCCAACTCTAGTCCTAATAGGATAAGCGGTCGCCGCAAATATAATCTGGTCTTAGAGGCTGAAGTCAAATCCCATAAAGAACTAAGGTTACACTATAGCTGTTCAATATCACTAAGAAGACAAGCTCAAATAAATTCTTAAGCTATAAATATTATGATTCTTAATTTAAACTAATTAACTAACAAAAAATTTTAATTAACAACAAGGGACACTAAGGGTTGGATACAAGATTAAGGAGGCCTAGAGTTATAATTTCCTCAATTATCAGAATACTTCTTGCTATGCTTTCTATAATTTCGCCTAAGTATTCTCTACTAATCGTAAGCACTTCATGTGTCATAATTCTCTTTCGAGCAATTATAATAATTTACTAGATGTATTCTCTCAAACTACGCTAGTTGGCTTTATCTTAATGCTTATTATGACCACGTCAAAGCTTGTTATTCCTAAACCTACCTTTAAACACACTGTATTGATTTCTCATATACATTAGGAGTGACGTTATTTAAATAACACCTAAATATGTACCCTTGCCCAAGAAATAGATGATAAATAGGCACAGTCAATTGATGACCATTCAGTCAACTAAAATAAACACGTAGTTAAATAAGTAGAGAAATTTAAAGGCTAAATTATATTAAAATGTAACAAGAATTCATCCTCCAAAAGGTTTCATCAAAACTTAGATAATAAATTAGCTACTCATAATAGTGTATAAAATTAAAAGACTAAAAGTCATAACCAACAATAAAAAATAGGAAGAAGAAGGGGAAAATCTCATGGTTGAATCTTCCTCCTTGATCCTTGTGTGTTCTCGCCTCCTTGGATGTCTTTTTACCCTAAATTAGTATCTCCCCCCTCAAAAGGACGTTTTATGATATATTTATATCAATTAGGGATTTGTATGGGGCGACCTTGAGCTCTCCTATTTCGAGAAGGAGAAGTTGAGTCGCGTGCTAGAGGTTGGTGCAACGCGCGACCCCTAGGCAAGATGCCAATTTTCTTTCTTCTTTGTTTGTTTTTCGTGCTGAGGGTTGGTGCCAAAGTGCCATACTTCACTGGTTCTTATTCACTTCCTAGGGCATTTCAAACCTATCATTCATCCAATGCACTAATTATGGCACGCTCCCAGCTCTTGCTTCTCACTTCTTTTTGCATTAAATCATCTGATTTTCGTCAACTTCTATCCAAACTCATTCCTACATATAATAAACATGTAATGAACATATTTCACGTTTATAAGCATGTGATCTCTTGCAGCACACATAAAAAATAATATGCAAACGTACTCAAAAATATGCACTTTTTATCATTTATCGAGAAACAAAATAAATAGTAAATAACAAATTCTTGAAAGAATGAGTGGCTAATAACCTAACAAAATGCCCGATCCATTAGTGAAATTACTATTCATTCATTCTTTTCTTCACCTTAGAAGATAGAGATTCCATCTCCATATGTAATGCTCTCACTTTTAGCAAGAGGAGTCATTCAATGTATAGATTAATATATTCACTCAAGAGCTCAAGCATTTGCAGTGTTACTTGAAAAAACTAATAATATTGAAAGAATGAATACTAATTTAACTAATACCCAACCCATTACAGAGATTCACCAAAACTAAAATAAAGTTCTTTGATTTGTTTGAAAAAAACATGGCATAAAATATGACAATAATATAACAATACAGGAGAATTAGATTCTCTCTATGAAATTTTCAATCGTTCAAACACTTCAAACGCGGCCTTATGTTGAAAGAAATTTGTC
The DNA here is from genome assembly GCA_026770625.1 of Nicotiana glauca. NCBI lineage: Eukaryota > Viridiplantae > Streptophyta > Magnoliopsida > Solanales > Solanaceae > Nicotiana > Nicotiana glauca. The sequence continues at coordinate 499,380 of MU736712.1, read as the reverse complement.
ATTCTTTTGGTAATTCCCATTATTAATAAATAAGGAAAAAAAATTAATTTAATGGTGCCAAGAAAATTTGGAGCCATTACTCATCGCTATCATAAAATTTATTAACTTTAGTGTAAGCCGCGTTTATTGCCTAATAACTTTTTACTAAGACCGTACTTATCGTTATTTAAAAGAACATCAATTGGTATCAAATTACCAGCTATGTTCATTTATAAGTAGCTCATTATAAATATTGGCCAATTGATAAAATTTTTCTAATATTAGCCAAATTAATCAATTACCTATTTATAGCAAAAACTAATCAAATTTTTGCTTTGTTTTGAATGGGTGTTATTAGGATAGATTGTGAACAACTTAAGGAGCTTTGAATCTCAGATTTGGGATGATTTGGTAAAGTTTTGAGGTGGTTTGAATTGAAAATTTGAAGTAAAAGTTGAACATGAATAAAAAAATAATATGTGTATGACACTGTATATTATTTGTGTATCACATATGTATCATTTTTGTATCAATTGTGTATCACATGTATATCCAAGTATACCTGTGTGTGAGATACATGTACTTTTTTCTATCTCTAGTTGTGCAGTTGGTTAGGTGGTGGAATGAGTAATAACTTTTTTTTTGAACTGGTGGAGCATATTTTGTTGGTAGTTATGCATAGTGAGGTGGAAAAACTGTAATTCCCACCACCTCAATCTATTTGGGAAGGTGTAGTGTTGGCAAATTGAACTAATGAAGCTTAACAAAAGTTTTGCACATAAAGTGTTCGCTGAATTGCCCGAATGAAATTTTTGGGGAGGTTTCATGAATTCTGAGTAGCTGACCTACCTCAAGTAGCAATATGAACATCCTTTAAGTGTGAGGTAGTTGTTGGGTGTACTATGGAATAGATTGTGCTCTTTCTAAGACAAGGGTCACCCGTGGCCAACACAGGCATATAGTGAAGTAATGTTATTTCTTGGCTCTTTCCAGGTACTATGACCACCTCTAAGACACCTACAAGTAACCATGCTAAGGTAAGCTACCCTCAGAGAATCGTTCCAATAAAACTGGGGCACAGGCTAAGCATGCTAGTGAGCTTCGTAGCAAGGCAAGGAACTATAAGATTCACGGAAAAATTCCAAAATACTACTAAAAGAAGTGCACTACACACAACTACCTCGGCCGAGCGAAGTACCACTCCCAATTCGTGATGGAGCTTTGAAGCCACCCAAGGCTAAAAAGTGCAAGTTGGTTGATATGCAAGGGCGAGGCAAAGCTGTAGTCGCTACCGAATCTGATTTTGAGGAGGACCAGTCCCATGGTGAGGATTATGTAGAAGTTTCTTTACCTGAGGGTGATGGCGAACCTCGTGAATCAGTGGATGACTCAATGTGGAATAAGAACTTTTTAGCAAGATACATGGCTACATTGGTGGACGCTTAAAAGAAATCAAGTCAACCAAACCCTATTCGAGAGGCCATTGAATTTTGAGGCTGTCAGGAAAGATTTCTTTCCGCTCGTGCAAAAGATTGAAAGGAACGGTTGGACATATTTGCCATGGACCCAAGGGTGAGGTGAATGTCACACTTGTATAGGAATTATATGCTAAGTGGGATCCAGAAAAGGGTGATGATATCGTCTGGGTCCGCGGGCTTAAGGTTGACATCTCTCCCAATGCAATTAATAAGCATTACTATATTCCATTCCAATATCATGATGAGTATTTACACCAATTTATGAATCCAGACCAGCACCGCATGTTATAGCTAATGACTAATCCACTGACGAAACCGTTGTGGACTAAAACCAGAAGTTTGGGAAATGGATGCATGACTAGGGAGGCTAAGACTTTGTTAAAATGGGTGAGTAACATATTAATGCCAGCGACACATAAATCAATTATCTACTGGGAGCGTGTGTTCTTGGTATAAGCATTTATGGCGAATATACTTGTGAATCTTGGGGAGGTGATGCGGAGTCAGATGCACCAAACACGCAGTAACTAGCAACTCAGCATTTACTTTGTGCACACCTTGACCACACTCTTTTCCAAATATAAGTCTGTTAGACCTGTAGATGATATTAGAGTTGGTACTGAAGGAGCATTACTTGATATTTGTGATTTGACATACCCAAATGTGGAGCGATTGTAGAGGATCATTAAGGATATGCGGTTCACATCAATGGAGAGTGAGATACACCAGTTGAGATAAGAGTTATAGGCTCGAGATCGCGCACTGGCTAATGCAACAAAGTCTAGGGAGCAGAGGTTGTAGTCTCATTTTGCACACTTGATTGTTATCTTTAAAGGAACCCTGCCGACCCGTTATACTAGGGTGTAGATTGATGCATAGGGGCCCCACATCGTTGAGTTGAGTGCTACTAATAACGTTATTACTGAGGAGCCAAGACTGGCCGTTATGAGTGTAGCGGGCATGGAGAATGCTGAGACTGAGGTTCCCCCGATGGGAGAGGGAGATCTGTGGATACAATTGATATGCTTGGTGTCACCTTAGAAACACTTCTGGGTTCCGATGTCCGCACTCGATCCTCACCACTACCTGAGTGATTTTGAGGGAGTTTCTGACACCCACTTTACTTTTGATCTTGCCTAGATGTATTTTCGTGATATTGTATAACCGAGGACATTGCGGTGAGGTGCCAAGGCCTTAATTTTTTTGGAATAATCTTAATTCCTAGTGATACATCTTGAACTGTATGATCACTCTTATAGCCATTGTAGTTGTATATTTATAGTACTCTTTTTGTAGTGGCTTAATACTGAGTTTTCTTTGAACCACAGTTCTTTCCCAAGGATGCCAGTTTCTTAAACCGGATAGTTTAGGTAGATTTTTGTTTTCAAGATTTGTAAAGAATTGTTGACTTTTTCCAATGATGGATTACCAAGACAGTTTTCTTGAGGGACTAAAGTTTAAAGAAAAATACAAAAATATTTTTTTGTTTTCTGGTGGAACTGAGAATGGAATCAGAGGAACTTTGAGTAATTTGTGCTTTTGACATGTTTTATATCGAGGCATAGGACTGAAGCATTTGTACTGAGTAGTATCTTCGTGATCTCTATAATTGCATTCCTTGACAATATGTGTGGCTTTCTTTTGACACTGAGACACTTCTTCGACTCCTGTGGTTAATTTCCGAGTGCTTAAATATTGTGATGACTATGCTAGTTTCTTTAACTTGAGTGTCAGGTCCTAGCCATCCTAAGCGAGTCATGTGCATTGTGTGAGATGAGAATTTAGTGTACTTTGTGCCATCCTTGTGAGTCTAGAACTTGCCCCGTGTGTGAGTTAAAGAGAAATCATTAAGTGTTGTAAGTTTGGGAAACGGTATAGGCTTTCTTTGATTGACCATTTTACTCATTTTCCTATCAGTGTTAATATTACCCGTAGTTACCCCTTTTGAGCCTCTAAATATTTTTCTTTGGCAACAACATTACAAGTTGAATCCCCTTTGTTCTTAATCAAATCTTGTTGAACTTTTACCTCCAAAATCTATAAGAAGATAGAAGAGTAAAGAAAGAGAGTGGTTAGATTTTGGATGGAACCATAGAAAGGCCAGCAAGGTGCACTTATGTATAAACAAAGAAGGTACTAGCGGAAAATACCAAATCACGGAGAGTGAAATAAAAAGAGAAAAAAGAAATGAATAACACCTCCATATCTTTGTCTAGGCTAGTAAATATCTTTATGTTGATGTGCTTAATGAAGAATGACGTAAATGTGCATGGTTACGCGGCAATACATTGAATTGATCACGACAAGAATGTGCTTAGAAGCGAAGTGTAGTGTATTAAAGTGCTTATGAGGGTTAATCACTACTTTCTCAAATATATCTTATCCGTTCCTTAGCCTAAATAACAACCTAAAGTCCTACTTGATCCTAGACATTACGAGCTTAAATTAGTATAGACTTACACTATAGGCAAGCCTATGGTACTAATTTGGGCGGCATAGGAGTTTCTTTGTGAGAGTGAGTAAATTCTTTCTATATTAAGTCCTTAGACTATACTTGAACTTATATTGAGTGTATGGACTATTGCACTGTGATATTTTGGTGAGGGAAAATGATTTGCAAAGGATTGGTGATGACCATGATTTTTGAGTTAGCATAAGGAGTGAGCTATACTATGGAATGCATTAGAGTCAAGTTTTGAGGCGAGGATGTTAGAAAAGGCCACATGAATCTTTTAAATAATCTTGGAATGAGTTTAAAACTTGGAAAAAGGTATGAAGAGTGCATATTATGGGTTCTAAATGTTGATATAAACCATTGGCATTAGTATGATTCTCGAGTATGTTTTAAGAGGTAATTATTTCCTTTGCGCTTAATTTTGTGTTGCTCGAGGACGAGCAAGAATTTTAAGTGTGAGATGGTGATAAATGATGGGAAATGAATGTTTTTGAGTATATTTATATATTATATCTTATGTGAGTTATGGGAGATCACATGGATTTTAAGTGAAAATATGTTCATTACGTGTTTCTTATATGTAGTAATAAATTTTCCTTGAAAAGGAGCATATGGGAGAAAATTTGGTAAGAAATAGCTTAAGAAAAAAGTCCCCGACAGTGTAGTGAGGTTCACTTTTCTAGATCGGGACCGAAGCAATAGAAATCAGTAAGTCCTAAATAGCAAAGTGAGGGTCACTTCGTCAGACCGAAACTGGGGTAGAACTTTTCCAATCCGAATTAGGAGAAGGAATTTCGGCCCAACCCCACCCTAAACCATATAAATATGAGATTTAGCCACTTTTTGAAGGGGAGACAATACTTTGGGAAGCAAGAACATACAAGGAGCAACACAAAGAATTCTTCTACGAGTTTTTCATCTTCTTTTTCTTATTTTCGTACTTGGTTATGACTTTCTATATTATAATCTTGCATAGCATTATAAGTAGTTAAACCCGTCATCTAGGATTGATAGAATAAATTGTTGGATTAAGTCTTGATTGTGTTTTGATATAATTAAGTTATTTTTACTCTCAATTGCTCACTATGTGTTTCTTGTTATTAATTTAAGGGCCCTCGATTAATCGTATCTAGTTATCTTGTGTTTCTTGAGAGTGAAAACTTAATTAGATTGTTGTTAAACAATGCCACTTTCAAATAAGTTAAGAGATTAATTACTTGAATTTAAAAGTGGTATTAAAGATAACGAAGTTGTGGCAGGTCATTTATGAGTTGTACGAAGTGTCAGTTAGAGTAGTTCGAGAGAATACTCTAGTAAATTAACGTAATTGATCGAGAGATAATTGCGATAAATAAGAATTCATCATCTTTAGAGAATATTGCAGTGAGATTATAGCTAAAGTGTCAAGAATTAATCCTACAATTTGGGAAATCATATACCCTATATGCTTTTATCGTTGAATTCAACTTCATTCTTGCTGATTGATAGGCTTTATAGTGAATTTTACTTAGTAAAATAATTTTTGCTAATTCTCAAATCAAATTTAGAACTCTGAAAGTTGTCTAAGCTTATCATTGGCAATACTAATAGTTGTAGCAAATAGATTAGTTCCCTGTGGGATTTGACTCCAGACTCTTGAACCGGTTTAGCGCTCCAAGAGCTATAATTAGTGATGGTGGAACCCACATTTGCAATACAGCATTCGCAAAGCTGTTAGAAAAGTATGGAGTTCGCCATAAGGTTGCCACACCTTACCACTCGCAAAAGAGCGGGCAAGAGGAAGTATCCAACACGGAAATCAAAAGTGTCCTGACCAAGACAGTGAATGCAACTAGAAATGATTTGGCAAGGAAGTTGGATGATGTGTTATAAACTTATGGCACAACATTTAAAACCTCAATTGGTATGTCTCCGTACAAGTTGGTGTTTGGAAAAGCATGTCATCTTCTGGTGGAGCTTGAGCATAAAATCATATGGGCACTGCGGCAATTGAACTTGGATATGGAAATTGCGAGCACAAGTATAGTTAAAGAGTTACATGAACTCAAAGAATTTCAGTTCCAGGAATTCGAGAGTACGAGATTGCATAAAGAAAGGATAAGATGACGCATGATAAGCATATTTTAGATAGAAACTTCAAGCATGGAGATCTAGTGTTTTTATACAACTCGAGATTGAGATTATTTCCTGGTAAGATAAATTTAGATGGTCGGGACTATTTAGGTTTGTGCAAGTATTCCCAAGTGGAGTGGTAGAAATTGAATCTGAAGTTGGAATGATTAGGTTTAAAGTGAATGGGCAAATATTGAAACACTACCTGAGAATGATTGAAGAAAAAGAGGAAAACGTTGTGATGTACTTGGAAGATCCCAAATATGTGAGCGAAGTGCAATTAGAAAAGCTTGCATCGTGTCGTGACGTGAAATCAGGCGCTTTGTGGGAGGCAACCTATTGTAATGTTGTAAATTCATCATGCTGCGATGTTAAATCAAGAGTTTGTTGTGAGGCAACCTAATTTTCTTATTTTCGTCTAGTTGTAATTTAGTCTATATATATACGCGGGGGGAAGCGAAGTGTACATCATTTCGCGAGACTGGGTCCAAAAAAATTAATGAAAAAGAGTACTTTGCGAGGCTCGAACCAAAAAAAAACAAAAAAAGTGAAGGAAAAAGAGTAGATGGGCAGCAAGTGTGCATCACTTCTTAAGGCCGGGACCAGGCATAGCTGAATCAGGTAAAGGGCATGTCTCCATGTCGCACGTTGCGCAGTCTTGGCGCGACCCCAGATTTTATTTTTATTTTTTAATTTTATTATTATTATTATTATTATTATTATTATTATTATTAATCTTTGTCAACAAATAAATAAACAAATCAAATAAAAAAAATAGAGTGTTTTTTTTTTTGTTAAAACCAACGCCCCTCCCCCTTCTTTAAAAACTTTCACCATCACCAAACTTATGCCCAGCTCCCACTCCAACCCTAACACCCCCTCCCCAAGCAGTCCTCTCAATAGAATCCTCCCAGGTAAGCCCCCGTCGCTCAAAATTTTTTTCCATCTGTCTTCTTCTCTTTCTCAAACGCTTCCAGTAGTGTTTTCAATAGGATTATTTAATTGTTATTTTCTATACTTCTTTCTCTCTTTCTCTCTCTAGTTGTGTTGGTGGTTAGGTGGTGGGATGAGTAATAATTATTTTTGGACTTGTGGAGCATATTTTGTTGGTAGTTATGCATAGGAGGTGGAAAAGTTGTAATTCCCACCACCTTAATCTATTTCGAAGGGTGCACTATGGGCAAATTGAACTAACGAAGCTTAACAAAAATTGTGCACATAAAGTGTTCGATAAATTGCCTGAATAAAATTTTTGGTGAGGTTTCATGAATCTGAGTAGCTAACCTACCTCAATTAGCAATACGAACATCCTTTAAGTGTGACGTAGTTGTTGGGTGTACTATGAACTAGATTCCACTCTTTCTAAGACAAGGGTCATTCGCGGCCAACACAAGCATATAGTGAACTAATGTTGTTTCTTTGCTCCTTTCAAGTACTATGACCACCTACAAGTAAATATGGTAAGGGTAAGCTACCCTCGTAGAAGCATCCAATTAAAGATTGCGCACCAGCTGATGCAGCAAAGTCTAGGGAGCAGAGGTTGCAGTCTCACTTTGCACACTTGATTAATATCTTTAAAGGTACCATGCCGACCCTTTCTATTGGGGTGAAGACAGATGCAGAGGGGCCCCTTATCATTGAGTTGAGTGCTATTGATAACACTATTGCAGAGGAGACAAGACTAGATGTTGTGAGTGTAGCAGGTTTGGATAATGTTGATACTGAGGTTCCCCCGATGGTAGAGGGCGACCTGATGGATACAATTGATATGCTTGGCGTCACCTTAGAGGATCCAACACTTCTAAGTACCGATGTCCGCACCCGGTCCTCACCACTACTGAGTGATTTTGAGGTAGTTTCTGACACCCAACTCTACTTTTCATCTTGCTTATTTACATTTTTGTGATATTATGCAACTGAGGACAATGCACATTCTTAAGTGTGGGATGGGGTGTCAAGACCTCAATTTTTATGGCATGTGCTTAATTACTGGTGATACATCATGAACTACATGATCACTCTTATAGCCATTGTAATTGTATAATTGAAGTAGTATTTTTCTAGTGTCTTAATCTCGAGTTTTCTTTAAACCACAGTACTTTCCCAAGGATGCCGATTTCTTGAACCGGGTAGTTTGAGGTAGTTTTTTTCAACCTTTATAAAGAATTGTGGAGTTTTCCCAACAATGGATTACCTAGACAGTTTTCTTAAGGGACTAAAGTCTAAAAATACAAAAAGATTTTTTTTGTTTTCTGGTGGAACTAACAATGGAACTGGAGGAAGTTTGAGTAATTTGTGCTTTTGACATGTTTTATATTGAGGCTTAGGTCTGAAGCATTTAATCTGAGTACTTTATTCATGATATCTATAATTACATGCCTTGACAATATGTGTGACTTCCTTTTGACACCGAGGCTCATCTTTGACTCTTGCGACTAATTTTTGTTTGCTTAAATTTTCTGATGAATATGCTAGTTTCTTTAACTTGAGTGTTAGGTCCGATCCGTCCTAAGCGAGTCATGTGCATTATATGAGGTGAGACTTTAGTATACTTTGTGTCTTATTTGGGAGTCCAGAACTTGCACCGTGTGTGAGATAAAGCGAAATGATTAATTGTTGTAAGTTTGGGAAGTGATATAGGCGTTCTTTGATTGACCATTTAACCCATTTTCCTACCAGTGCTAATATTATACGTAGTCACCCCTTTTGAGACTATAAACATTTTCTTTGGCAACCACATTACAAGTCGAATCCCCTTTGTCCTTAATCAAATTTTGTTAAACCTTTACCTCAGAAAGCATTAAATAGCGAGAAAGGTAAAGAAAGAGAGTGGGTAGCTTTTGGGTGGAACCACAGAAAGGCCGACAAGGTGCACTTATGTATAAACAAATAAGGTACTAGCTCACAATACCAAATCAAGGAGAGTGAAAAAAAAGAGTAAAAAATTGAATAGCATCCTCCATATCTTTGTCTGGGCCAGCAAATATCTTTATATTGATGTGCTTAATGAAGAAGCGCATAAATGTGCGGGGTTTCACGGCAAGACACTGAATTACTCATGACAAGAATGTGCTTAGAAGTGAAGTGCAGTGTATTAAAGTGCTTAGGAGGGTTAATCACTACTTTCTCAAATATATTCTATATATCCCTTAGCCTATATTACAACTTATAAAGTCCTACTTGATCCTAGACTTTACGAGCTAAATTTGTAGAGACTTACACTACGGGCATGCCTATGTACTAACTTGGGTGGCATAGGAGTTTCTTTGTGTGAGTGAGCGAATGTTCTCTATATTAAGTCCTTGGACTATACTTCAAGTTATATTAAGTGTGTGGACTATTTTGCTATGGTTTGCTAGTGAAGGCACATGATTTTCAAAGCAGGTGATGACCTTGATTTTTGAGTTAGCACAAGGAAAAAGCGATATAGTTGAATGCATTAGAGTCAAGTTTTTAGGCGGAGATGTTAGAAAGGGCCACATGAATATTTTAAATGATCTTGGAATGATTTTAAAACTTGAAAAAAAGGTATGAAGAATGCATATGCTGGGTTCTAAGCGTTGATATAAACGATCGTCATTGCTATGATGCTTGAGTATGTTTTGAAAGGAAATTCTTGCCTATGCGCTTAATTTTGAGTTGCTCAAAGACGAGCAATAATTTAAGTGTGGGTGGTGATAAATGACGGAAAGTGGATCTTTTTTAGTATGTTTATATATTATATATTATGTGCGTTATGAGAGATCACATGGTTTTTAAGTAAAAATATGCTCATTACGTGTTTCTTATGTGTAGTAATAAACTTGCCCAAAAAAGGAGCATATGGGAGAAAAATTGATAAGAAATAGCTAAAAAGAAAAGTCTCAGACAGCGAAGTGAGGTTCATTTTGCTAGATCAGGACCGAAGCCATAGAAATCAGGAAATCTAAGACAGTAAAGTGAGGGTCACTTCGCTAGACCGGGACCGGGACAAAACATTTCCAATCCGAAATAGGAGGAGGAATTTCGGCCCAACCCCACCCTAAACCATATAAATATGAAATTTAGCAACTTTTTAAAGGGGAGACAATGCTTTGGGAGGCAACAACATACAAGGAGCAAGATGGAGAATTCTTCTACGAGTTTTTCATCTTCTTCTTCTTATTTTCATTGTTGGTTATGACTTTCTATATTGTAATATTGCATAGTATTATGAGTAGCCAAACTCATCATCTAGCTTTGATGGAACCAATTGTTGGATGATGTCTTGATTGCGTTTTGATATAATTAAGCCGTTTTTACTCTTAATTGTAAAACTATGTGTTTCTTGTTGTTAATTGAAGGACCCTCGATTAATCGTGTTTAGTTATCTTGTGTTGCTTGAGAGAGAATACTTTATTAGATTTTTGTTGAAAAACGCCCCTTTCGAGTAAGATAAGAGATTAATTACTTGAATTTAAAAGAGAGAATAGAGACAACGAAGATGTGGCGGGTCATTTATGGGTTGTACGAAGTTTTAATTAGGGTAGTTCGAGAGAATACTTTAGTAAGTTAACATAATTGATTGAAAAATAATTGCAGTAAATAAGAATTCACCATATTTAGAGAATATTGCGACGAGATTATAGCTAGTGTGTCAAGACTTAATCCAACAATTGGAGAAATCATAAACCCTTGATCCTTCCTTGAATTCAACTTTATTCTTGGTCATTGATATCTTTTTGTTGTCATTTTTCCTTAGTAAAATAATTTCTGTTAATTCTCAAATCTAATCCTGAACCCCGATAGTTGTCTGAGCTTATCATTGGCGATATTAAAAGTTTTAGCAAATAGGTTAATTCCTTGTGGGATTCGACTCCGCACTCTTGAACCGGATTATTTTTGTGCATCGACCGCTTAGTCCTTTTTATCAGGCATATTTAGGCGTGATCAACCACCCTTTTAACTAATGTAATTCTGCCACGGCATATAAATACATCTATTCATAGGCCTCACGACCCTCTCTACGAGGTAAAGACTATAAACTAATGAGAAATTTTCTTAAAGCACTATTGTTTAGTGGTTATTATCTATCTATAGATACCATTTTCTATATTAAGTCTTGTACATATATTTTCTGTTGTTAATAAGATGTATTTGATGTATTTAAGCTATTGTATTCATGAATACTATAGCAAAAATAAGCGTGAATCGAGGAAGTCCAACTAATCAGTTGTTGTATTCGACTGTATTCACGAGCTGTATTCGTGAATACAATAACGTATATTGTATAAAAAGGACCTTTCAAATGTTTTAAAAAGGAAAGAAAATCAATTTACCAAATACTCTCCTAATATAACTCAACTAACACAATTATATCACCCATAATCTGTATTTCTCTCTTCATGAAAGATTTTCAATCCAAAAAATAGCAAAAAACAAAGCAATCTCTGGATTTTCAATTCTCCCTTTTTTCTGTTTTTCCAGTTCGTACCCAGTTCTGTTTTCAACCACGACAAATGGAGATTGGTACAATTGTATATAAAAATATGATATAATTTGATTTTACATATGGCAAGTTTAACACTGTTATTGCGTCATTCTGGCAAGTGGAACAGTGGGAGTAACTACGCCGATTATTTTATTGAGGGAATAGTGATAAAAGGAGCATGCATCGTATAATGATTTGGTTGCATCCATTTTAAGCAACTGGACATAGGTTTGAGCTCTAAGTTCATTGAAATTCAATACAAAGTAGAAGAAAATTGCACGCCAATGGAAATACACAATGATATGGGTTACAAGGTGTATGTAGAGTTGAAAAAGAGAACAAAAAATTCGGGATGTATCCTTTGTGCATAACAACAATTGACAAAGAAGTTGTAGCTGAAGGAGTATTTAGGGACTGGGTCGGGTAATTCAATTAGGAATTAGGCTGGATTTTAGGCTAAAATTGAAATATAATTTTGCTAAGTTTTCAATAGCAAATTTAACCCTATATAATTTATAATAAATAATAGATAATAATTTTAGGTACTAAAATGATTTAAAATAGATATTTAATATTTTTTTAAAAATATAGAAGATCATTTTATGCATATAAATGTAATTATATGTTAATAGGCTTAATATTGTAATTATATGTAAATTGGCTATAAAAAATAAAAATACAATTATTAAAATGCACAAAAATATTTAAGCAATATTTTGGCATAAATATAGGATTTAGGTGGTTAAACTATCACAACAATAATTTGAAGAATAATTATGGGAAACTTTCTAAGTAAAAGAGGAAGAAATAAATCATCTAAGGTTTGTAAGATGTGGAATCTTGTACTTGATTTTTAAAGTCTCACACATGGCCTTCATCAAATCACTAATGTGATTGGCGGCGTTATCAGTAATAATGGACTCGGGAACCCCGAATCGGCAAACGATACGATCCTTGGCAAAATTTGCGACAACGTTCTTGGTTATATCTTTGTAAGATGCGGCTTCTACCCATTTTGTGAACTAATCAATGGCTACAAGAATAAACCTGTGTCTGTTTGAGGTGGTGGGCTCAATCAGACAAATAAAATCCATCCCCACACGGCGAATGGCCAAGGTGAGCTTGTTGTATTGAGCTCATTTGGCGGCACTTTTATCATATCGGCATGTACTTGACACTGGAAGCATTTGCAGACATACTGGATGCAATCTGTCTCTATGGTCATCCAAAAGTAACCAGCTCTGAGTATCTTCTTAGCCAAGACAAAATTTTTCATGTGCGGGCCACAGGTTCCGACATGCACATCCTAAAGTATCTTAGACGTTTCCTTCGCTTTGACACACCTTAGTAAACCTAAATTAGGAGTTATTTAGTATAAGTTTCCTCCATTGTGGAAGAAGTGGTTTGACAATCTCCGGAGTGTGCATTTCTGAGTGTGATTTACATGCTCCAGGTATTCTCCTTCCGATAAGTAACCCTTCATGTCATGGAACTAAGGCTTTCCATCCGTTTCTTCTTCAACATGAGCACAATATGCCGGCTGATTATATATCTTTATCAGAATGGGATCAGTATAATTCTAATATGGATGCTGTATCATTGATGACAAAGTGGCCAATGCATTGGCAAACTCGTTCTGAATTATGGCCACAAGTCGAAATTCTATCTTCGTGAACCTCTTTCTCAGTTCCTGCACAAGGTATAGATATGGCAATATCATTGAATTCTTGGCGGCCCATTCCCCTTGTACCTGGTGCACAAGCAAATCTAAATCACCGATCACCAGCAGCTCTCGAATGCTCATGTTGAGTACTAGTATGCAGGCTTCGTATTCTGCCATGTTGTTGGTGTTGGGAAATTTGAGTTTAGCAGATACTGGATAATGCTGATCTGTTTCTGATATCAAAACTGCAAATACTGAATAATGCTGATCTGTTTCTGATATCAAAACTACTCCAATGCCTACTCCTTTGAAATTTGCAGCTCCATCGAAGAACATCCTCCAACCGTCATATGCTTCGGTAATGTTTTCCCCTTCGAACGACAATTCTTCATCAGGAAATATGTTTTCAAAGGCTCGTATGCTCCTTCCACCAGATTTTTAGAAAGGTGATCTGCCAATTCTTTTCCTTTGACCACCTTTTGAGTTAAGATGATATCGAACTCACTTAACAGTATCTGCCATTTGACCAACATTCTAATTGGCATGGGTTTTTGGAACATGTACTTTAGAGGATCCATCCTGGATATGAGGTATGTAGTGTAGGCGCAGAAGTAGTGCCTCAATTTATTAGTTGTCCAAGTCAGAGCACAGCAAATGCGTTCCAGCAAAGAGTACCCTGCTTCGTAAGGTGTCAACTTTTTACTCAGGTAATATATGGCTTGCTCCTTCCTCCTATTCTCGTCGTGTTTCCCCAAAACACATCCGAAGGCTCCTCTAATATAGATATATAGAGTATCAAAATTCGTCACGGTTCTGGCGGGACAAGAACTAGTGGTGTGGATAGGTACTCTTTGATTTTGTCAAAGGCTTTCTAATAATCCTAGATCCAGCTTTTTTCAGCATCTTTCCTCATCATATTGAAGATAGGTTCACATATGACTGTGGATTGTGCTATGAAGCGACTGATGTATTTAAGACGTCCTAGGAAGCTTATCACGTCCTTTGCTCTTAGGCAGTGGTAACTCCTGAATAGCTTTAACTTTAGATGGATCCAGCTCGATTCCTCGACGACTGACGCTGAATCCCATTAACTTTCCTACGGGAACCCCGAATGCACACTTTGTAGGGTTCAGTTTCAAGTTGTACCTCCTCAGTCTACCAAAGAACTTTCTTAGGTCTACTATGTGATCTGTGGCCATCTTGATTTTGATAATGACATCTTCCACATACACCTCTATTTATTTGTGTGTCATATCATGGAAGATGGTTGTCATGGCTCTCATGTAAGTGTCCCTAGCATTCTTTAGACCGAATGTCATCATCTTGTAACAGTATACACCTCGACATGTAATAGAAGCTATTTTCTCTACGACATCTTCATCCATCCATATCTGGTGATAACCCGCGAAGCAATCTACAAACTATTGGAGTTCATGCTTGGCGCAATTATCAATTAGGATGTGTATATTTTGCAGTGGGAAGTCGTCCTTAGGACTTGCCCTGTTTAAATCCCGATAGTCAACACATACTCAGACTTCCCATCCTTCTTTGGAACTGGCACAATGTTAGCTAACCAGATTGGGTACTCAACCACCCTGAGAACTTTTGCTTTGATCTGGTTGATAACATTCTTCTTAATTTTCAGGCTCATGTCTGGTTTGAACTTTCTGAGTTTCTTCTTGACTGGTTGACATATGGGATTAATAGGCATCTTGTGAGCCACTATGGATGTGCTCAAACCGGTCATGTCATTGTATGACCAAACGAAAATGTCCTCATACTCTTTTAGAAATCGAATGTATTCTTCCTTCTTTGTCAATGACAAGTAAATGCTGATGCGAGTCTCTTTGACAGTCTCGGCATCTCCCAAATTTACTGCTTCAGTCTCGTCCAGATTGGGTTTAGCCTTATTCTCAAAATTTTCAACCTCCCTGACAAAATCCACGGGTATCTCATCTTCTTCACCTGAATCACTATTCTCATGTTGTGTTTCCTCATTACATGTCACAGTCAATATTTCATCAGGAAAAGTAATAATAACACTGTAGAAGAAAAAAGTATAGAAATAGTAATAAATAATGATAAAGAACAAATGCATTTGATTAAAACTAAGAAAATTGTTCAGACAAAGTTTGGCTGAATGAATCAATCATTTATTTTGAAAAAAGTAAATCTTAAAACAAAATTTTTAGAAATCTTAAATGACTAGAAAGGCTATAGAAGTACAATCTGCTAGGCTACCTAGGGACTCGGTGGGCTCAGGATGTAATGGCGGTCCAGTTCCTAAGAACAACTCCCTTCTTCACAATCTGAATAGTGAGTCCTTCTTCCTTCTCCTCCTCAATTATGGCACTGCAGTCTGTGTCTTCATCCTCTAAGAAAAAATTCTTCAACTCAGCTAGTGCTTCTTCTTCTGCAGTCCCCCATATCGCATCATCCTGGTGAAAAGCTTGTTCTAAATGTGGCACTAGCTGCTCAAGAGGGTAGTATGGTCCACGCCATGGTGGTGACCAATTTCTATACTCTTTCGATGTGTACTGGTATCCGAACCTAAATGTTTTGCCATGATTTTCAGCTGTATCGGTTTAGTGATACCTTGAAAGTTCTTTCCTAACCCTTTGTCAGGTTCATACCCTGACCGGGCCAATATGCTTTCTATTTTACCACTACACCATTTATCCTTCTCGATGGTGTTGACCCGTTCAATATGATGATAGGTCTCCCCTCCTAGCCTTCTTCTATGTCTAATGGCTGGGATGGTTTGACTAGTGTAAATGGGGTTACTTCCATCCCCGATAATGATTACCTCCTGGCGGTTCCATTCAAACTTCACGGCTTGATGTAGTGTAGAAGGTACGCCCCCATCAGCATGGATCCATGGTCGGCCCGACAAAAGGTTATATGAGGTTGGTATGTGGAGTACCTAAAATTCAATGTCAAACCAAGTTGGCCCCATCTGCAAGCAAAGATTGATTTCCCCAATCGTGGCCCTTTAGGACCCATCGAAAGCTTTCACATTCATGCATCCTACCCATATTTCATGGAAACCTTTTTTTAACTTTTTCAGAGTGTCCAATGGATAAATATTTAGGCTCAAAGCTCCATTAACCAGGACCCTGGCAATGAACTTTTCTTCAAATTGCATTGTGATATGGAATGCTCGATTGTGATTCAAACCCTTAGGCGATAGCTCATCTTCATGGAAGATAATCTTATGACTCTCCAGCACTTGCCGCCCAACCATGTTGGCAATTTCTCAGCCAGTGATGTTGTTGGGCACATAAGCCTCGCTCAGCACCTTCATTAAAGTAATCTTGTGTGCCTATGAATTATGCGATAGTGATAGGATCTAAGTAGGGATTTTGTTCAGCTGGTCAACAACAGAATACTCTTTTCCTGTACTTTCCTCCACATGTAATCCAATCCGGTCTCAATGATAGGCTGCCTAGTAGTGGACTCCTTACTTGAGCCTCCTAAATTTCAGGTGTATAGACTCTTCCAGTTCTAGTCATTCCTTTTGCAGTGTCAGATTCTTCTACCTTAGCCTTCCCTTTCAACTAAGCCTCGGTAACATGATCCTAGGGTATTGCTTTTGAGTTGAATGGGGGTGTGGTTAATACTGTCACAGTGAAAGGTGTGACCACTTCTACCTCAAATAGAGCGGGGGTGGCCATGGGCGGAGCCACCTCTACCTCTAATAAAACTGATACAGTTACCTCAACCTCGATTGGTGACTAAGTCTGTACCATAATAGGAGTAAGTATGACTACAACTTTAAAGTCATCGCCTTCTCGAATAAGCCCGATCGATCCCTCAGGGTCCCGTTCTTCGTTTGTCTCTATCGCACGTACACCACCACCCCTATGATCAGGGAGGGGATTGTTTTGGAAATTAGGTATGGCTTCCTTCACCTGTATGACCTTTTTGTCAATTAGCGTCTGGATCTTATCCTTTAATGTTCAGCACTAAGCAATATTATGCCCCTTCATACCGAAATGGTTGGCATAACTTTTGTCCGGATTGACCCATTGGGATGGATTTTCTAATGCCACTGCGGGAACATGAGTGACGTAACATGCGACTTTCAACCTCTCATACAACTGGTCGATGGGCTCAACAATGGCGGTGTATTGTCTGGGTGATTTGCGGTCGAAGTTTGGTCTTAGCTTGGATTAGTTTTGGTGAGCTGGCGGTGATTGGAATTGGGATGGTTTTGAGTTATAGGTGTGATGGACAGTGGGTGGTTGGTAATATCTGGGAGATGACGACTGATATGTAGGCGGTAATTCTTGGTATGTGGGCGGATGTGTGAGAGTGAGGTATTTGATAGATAAGTGGAGATTTTGGGCCCTGAGCCACCATTATTGTTCCAATATCTTTCTTCTTTGATATGCTGCCTGATTGTAATGCCTTATTTATGGGCAATGCCTCAAAGTTCATTACCATCCAGCTCTTGATTCCTTCTTCAATTCTTTCTCCAAGTTTGATGAAGTTACAGAATTTTTGATTTTCGATAACCATCAACCTTCCATAATATTGCAGATCCTGTGCTCTGACAAAGAATTTGTTTATCTGTTCTTCATCCAAAGATGGCCTGACCTTGGCTGCTTCCGACCTCCAACGGGTAGCATACTCACAGAAAGTCTCAGTAGGTTTCTTCTTAATATTCTAAATGTAGAAAATATCCGGTGCATTCTCTGAGTTGAACTAGAACTGGTCCATGAAATCTGTCGCCATACTTACCTAATTGGACCACTTCTTGGGATCTTCGCTGATATACCAGGACAAAGCATCCCCAGTAAGACTCCTCATAAAGAGCTTTATTCGGATATTTTTCGGTCCCGACAAGCTTGTCTAAATAGGTCCTTAAATAAGCCATGAGATCATCTATGCCATCGAACATCTCAAATTTGGGAGGTTTGTATCCCCTCAAGCAATTCCACATCTGGCTGTATGCACAGGTCTTCATAGTTTAAACCTTTTATTCCTTTATCGCCTTCAACACCTTGAACTCAACTTGTTAACTTTTTGAGTTCTTCAACTATGTTTTTAATGAGAAGGTCCTTCTTGGAGGATTCCGGTGCATAGATGATTGGTTGGGTAGAATGAGGCGCAGTTTCCAGATATATAGGGTTGCTTTGATGTGTGCTAATAACTTGGGTGCAGTGATGGTCATTGGTGGATTTTTTGGGTTTGGGAATGGGTGGTGGTGTGTTTTGGAGGGTGTGGTAAGTGGTTGTTAGCGGGTATTGAATTGGTTTATAGTGTTGTTGCGGTGGAGTTGGTATTGGTAATAGATTTCAATTTTGAGGTGGAGTTGTGTATTGATTTGGTGCGGGGGGATTTTGTGGGTGCATGCTTAGGGGAGGTGCTGGATTCTTAGTGTTCTGTTGGTTGATATGAGGGACATTCAGGGTGAGTGACAAGTTTGCCAAGTTGCAAACCTGCTCAAATTCTCCTCGCAGTTTCAGTATCTTTTGTTCCAGTCTCAAAACTAGATCATTTGGGGCTGGAGTACTACGACCATCTGAGGTTTCTGTGTTCTCAATATTCTCCTTTTGGATATACTTAAGTCGACCATTTTTGCTTTTCCTCTACCTTTTGTGTTTCTTGGAGGAGGAGGAGGTAGAGGGCCCCTAGATCTGGTATGATACGCTGATAAGGCCAGTACGAGTGAACCAAACCAAGTGGATGGGAATAATAAAAATAAGGAAAAATAAAAAGGTCACAAGTTAGTGAGGATTCTGAAATGTTTGTAGTATTAAAACACATATTGTGAAAATGTAAATCCACGTCTTAATTTGGGGAGCCCAGTTATGCCCGAGGTAGGCCTAGTGACAAATAAATTTGGAGAACTTTAAATGCCAACAAATGCTTCATTTCATAACATAAAAAATAGACGATTCCCAAAACAACACCAAGATAAAGAAAATAATTCACTATTGGCACTTGGCCGTATTACATTATTAGATAAATCTAGCCTATTTGGTCCCAGAAGGACCTTCCCAAGATTCGATCTTCCGGACTCCATCATATAGTTCCCCCATCTCGCGCAGCCCCAGTAGCAAGTAGGCTCTGGTCAAATGTCCTCCTTCAGCTCCTTCAGCATTCTGGCAATTTTAAATCCTCTCTATGACTTTACCTTCTAGCTCTACAATTTCTCGCTCCAGGTATTCCAGTTTCCTGTTGAAAGTAACTGCCATTTCTTTACATTCGTCGATCAACCTCACATTCCTCTCATGTATTTCCCGGTGCTCATTCTTAGAGTCGTGGACCCTCTTGCGTATCCTGTTGTATTTCGCTTTAGCTTTAGCTTCTTCACCTATGACTCTATTCCCTCGACCGGCCTCTAGTATCTCTATTCCTTTCAGATTGTCCTCTAACCATGCCGGGTAAAAAGGCTCGCACCCTGCATGATACCTAACTAGCTCAATATTCTTCTTCTCCATAATGATTTTGCAGTGCCACATGTGATGAGCTTGGCACTTGTAAGGTATTTCATCGTCTTGAAAGTCTGCCCAGAAATGACTCATATTGACAACCCTTAGTACAACCTATTTCCCACTGGTTGCCTCATAACTCGGATAAGGACATATGGATATATCCCTCTCAACTCGATCAACACCAAGTGCGGAGCATCCCTGGATATGATGATGAATTCGTCTGTTGGGAACCATTCAAACATCCATTGCACTTGTTCCTCGATCGATCAGATTGTCGAAGAACCCTACCCATTCTTTAGCATTTTCTGGCTGAACAAACCTGTCTAGAATGTAAATCATCCGCTTGGGGTGATGAAAGGCAATATGGTCATTCCAAGCCCTTCACCAAAATTCTTGCCGATAATGACCCTTTTGAAATGTTCTAACAACCACAATTGCAGCAACAAGTTACAGCCCTCGAAATGCTTGATCCATCTTTGACAGCGCTCCAGAGCCCTATAGATGTCGTCTATGATCATGCGAACTATGGTACATATCTGTCCATTAATCCCTTCCATTAAAGTCTTGGCGACCATAGCTAACCTAGTGTGGATTCTTCCCTTTTTTTATTGGGAGCACTTTCATGACTAAGAAGCATATAATGAATACAAACACTATACGGCGGATATGACCCAGAGAAGTGAGAGAGATCTCATCATGCTAGGTACGAAAAGACTTGCTATGGCCATGTCTCTCATACAGGTATTTGAAAGGTATTTAAGACTCATTCAGGCACACAAGGTTGATATTCTTCTTCAGACCCATAATCTTTAAAAATCCCTTGCCAGTATGGTTTTCTGGTACCAACAACCCGGGACTATCCCTAGTCAAACCCGCAAGCCCTCCAATTTCTTCTAGAAGCAGTGTCATTTCTATGTCACCTAAATGAAACACTGCCCTTTCACTATCCCATAATAAAGTGGCAGCCTCGATCAACTTGTTGTTTGGCTCAATATCTAGCAAAAAATACAGGCTCACATATTTCCTGTCACTTGAGGAAAGGTCCTCCCACCAATCTAGCAGCAATGGTGGGATATTGCTAACCATATCGAATCTGGGGACCTCATGCATTATTTTTTGCAAAACAAAAGAGTTAGGCCTTTATCCCTCACCAGACTCGACTATTTATACATTCATGATCGGTATATCGATATTTAGTTCTCCAAATTAATCAACAGAACGTGGTTGTGCCCATTGGGATTATGGAAAACTCGATGGACTTTTGGATAAGGCTCATCTTAAAGGATAATTATGTGGACAACATATTAATCCGACTTGGTTTGACCATGATGCATGCACAGTTTCGACCGAAGTAAGGTTACTATGGGGGTTTAGACTGGTACCCTCAAGCGGACAACCTGAGGAGAAAAGGCAGGAACCGTCGACAACACCGTTGATCAAATAGTTTTACCAAAAATAAGCCTTTTCGAATATTAGGGTAATAAATAGGAAGAGCACAACCACTCATCAAGCGTTGCTAGAGGATTTTATATGCTTGAGTGAAATATGATGTGGAGCATGATTTATGCAGCAATTGATAACATTTAATCCAGTATTTGCATATACGAAAGATAAAGACAGTATTTAAATAATTAAAAGATAGCTACGAAAAAAGAAAACAAGGTGATAAGTCAGTTTCAAGAATAAAAGTATGTTTTTTTTAAAATAGACAGTTAAATTCAAATAAGGGGAAAGGGTACGGGATAAGGCATGCTTGGACTAATTCACAAAATACAGGTTCGTTATGGTAAGAGCCTAAAGATATCCCCAGCAGAGTCGCCATCCTGTCACGCCCCCTTTTTTCCCTCATTTTTTACAGGGAAGAAAAGGTCTTGGTTTAAACATTGATGGGGGGTAATAAATCATTTCCTTTTGGGAATTGGGTATTCTGAAGAGTCGCCACCAAACGGACTACGGTGCATTAGGCACCCAGAGCGATTAACTCTTAGATTGGTTTGCATTACTAGATATTTAGGGTAACGGCTCGAAATAACCTTGAGAAAAAGGTGTTAGTCACCCCTCTCGGTCCACAACTGTGGGTCCCGACCGAACTTATATTTATGAATTAGTCCTTCAACAAATAGGTGCAAATAAAGCACGTTGGGCATTGTGTGACTAAAATAATAAGACGTAGAATTTGAACAAGTTGTCTGCATAAAAAAAGAAAGTAAATTTTTTAAGCGAAGGGAATTTGGGAAAGCGGGATCCTAGGTTGGTTAGCCTACAGGATCACCCCACACAATGCCTAGTAAACACTCCTCAATAAGGGGCTGCACGTGACATTCGCGCGTAGTCATCATATCCTGTTCTACCCAAGTCCATTCCTTTTGTCATAGCCTAAAGCATTCTAATAACCTTGACAATGCCCATATGTGCACAACCCGTCCCTTCCTTGTGGTCCTGGAGGTATTTTAGGACCTCTAAATCTAGGTAGTTCTAGACAACCCCTAAGGTGTTTTAAAAGGAGAAAATTCTAGGCGACAGGCAAGAACACATAGGACTTAACAGCTAAATACAGTAAGAAATAGTTAAGAGGCCCAGGTTTACCTCCACAAGTAATTCACATAAGCAAAACGTCCTAAATACAAGCAAGATCAGTTTTTATTAGAGAAAATAACGAAATAGGCATCTAAGTGGGTGTCAATGCACAAAAATATGCAACTTTTTTATAAACTTGACAATAAGGTCCTAATCAGTTTGCCTATTAATTTTAAACCTGTTAAATCTAGACATCTTAAGATAGCAAAAATACGATTTCAGAGTTGCGGAATTAAAAAAATGCCCATAGGCTTGCAGAAACGCGGAACAGTAATGTCCTAAGAGAATGATAACTACGTTGATATAGTGAAGCATTGAGCAGTTTTAAAACGGACTCTTGAGTTCCTATAGGCATGCTTTCTAGTACTAGTGAATGAAGGCAATGTTTAAAAGATTGATTAAAGAAACGGACAATGGATTAAGCCAATTTCAAATGAAATAATACAAATTAGACTAACTTGCATAACTAAATTGATTTTAAGTTCTATAGGTAGGATTTTTTTATTTTTAACTCCTATATGCATGGTATCTAATAGTTAAGAATTAATGTTAGAAAATTATAGGCATGATATCTACTGAAAACAAATGTAAACACATGTTGTAACAGAAACTGAACCTGATCTAATTCTATAAGTATGGTATCTACTTATGAAGTTGATTTTTAAACCTATAGACATGATTTCTATTATTGGAACCACTTAAACCCTATAAGCATGATTTCTAGCTTGGTAAGGCAAACATAACAAGTATATTAATATGATCATATAGGCATGGTTTCTAGCATGGTAAAGCAGACATAGAAAGTATAAAATCCTATAGGCATAGTTTTCACCCATATTACCCAACAGATATGTACCTACCTACCCTAATATTTGTTTACAAATAATTATTACAAACCAGATGAATAAATTTCATAAATACATAAAAGAAAAAGAAGAAGTTACACTATAGGGAGACTGAAGCAGGCCCAAGTTATTTCCCAAACCTCCAATAGCCTCAGATGCCAAATTCCATAAACAATATCATTGTCTAGGTGCGTCAGAGTTCCCAAAGGATCTCAAGGATCCCTGGCAGTGCTCACTCCTAGACATTATAACCAAAACTGAGTAAGTGTAGTGTAGAAGAGACAGCTCCAGCACATCAGAGTACAGAGGGATCTCATAGGGATCCCAAGGTAGTCACACATTGGAGGGGCAGAACTTAAGGACCTAAGAGTAAAGTGCGGTGCTTAACATAGTTTGAAAGGGGTTTTAGTTAGAAAAGATTGTTAAAAGAGACTTGTTTGAAATAGTTTTGTAAAAATAACATAAGGAATTATTAAATAAGACCATTTTGAAAAGGGCAAGGTGATCAACAAACAACAAACCAAACATAAAACCAGAAGAGGTCCATCAGCACTCAAACAGGTACAAATATTCATTCAGGGGTAATGGGGGATTTGGGACAAGTATAGGGCACATAGCAGGCAAAGATGCACATAGGTACAGAATCAGAGAAGTCCTAAAAGTGGTTCAAGGGATTAAGGTACATCATGAACTTCAGAATTAATACAGAATCAGACAATCTTAGGATAGCCAATTACTTTACACAAGAAGGTACATGCCAAAAATCAGAGAAACATAAGTAAAGAAGAGTCATATTAGGGGTATACTAGAAAAGGATTCATGAGCAGGCTAATCCTAAGGGGGTTGGACTTATTCAGAAGCATGCAGTAAAGAAGACAGTAAAGTAGACATGATAGTTGCAGGTTGAACAACAAAACTATAGGTAGAAGCATATTAGAAGCATGACAAACTGAAGTAGTAGAAGAAGCATATTGTTATTGAAATTGGAATCGAAATCAGCACATACCACTGAAGAAAAACAGCAAGCACAAAATGAAAGAGAACCTAATAGTTAGTCTTGGCTTGCATCCGAATAACTTAGAGAAGTAGTAAGTAACACAAAAGAGAGCAGAAAGTTTTAAGTGAGAGAGAGAGAGAGAGAGAGTTTTGAACCAATATATTCGTGTGTGTCGACTGTTAATGATAGAGCATATATATAGTAGTTCGAAACTAGGAAAATTAAGGCAGGAATCACAATTGTATAGTAATTATGGAACTCAGAACCAATTAGGGCAAAATCAGTACAATTACTCCCTTAATTGAAGGGAATCAGTTCAAACGGTAAGATTTAGTAACAAATAAGGAAAGAAATCAATGGGCTGGAGTATAACAAATAAGGAAATATTTCAAAATAGTGCAATTATAGAACATATAATTATGGCTAGATTCAGAAAACTTTATTTAAGAAAATAATCAGTAAGAATTAAGTACCAACGCAGACGAGGTAAGCAAATCAATCAAATTGAGTAGAAAGGTACGAATCGAAGGCTTAAAGGAAAGTGTTCAAATCAGACAAAGAAACAGGGAATTCAAAAAGTCATGAGAAAGTTTAGCATTTAGCGTATAAATAAAGTAAGACATGGATAATCAGAAGTCGACATACAACTCTAGCAATCGTGAAAGCTAAACAATACTAATCCGATGAGAAAGAGGCAAGTCTTCAACAGTCAAGATGAACACAAGCATATAGAATCGATGTAAATTCAGGCTAAGAAACTCACTAGAAGCATATCAAGGCAAGATAATCACGAAAAATCACAGAAACACAAACGAGAACCAGTCAGTCACAAAAACCAAACGAAAAACCCTAAAAATAGGGCTTTCAGCATAGACGTGTTAAGATGTAGTAGACTCATAGAATCAATCAAAATATGTAAGAAATAGAAGTTTAAACACATAGAATCAGTTAAACAAGATTTTAAAATGATGTCCCGAAAACCCTGGTTTTAGAAGAAGATGAAAAATACTTGAAATCACAAGATTCTTGTAAAAAAACCTCAAGGATAGTGTAAAACATTCAAGAAACAAACTCAAATTATCCTAGATCTACATAGAAAATAAATTTGGGTTTCGAAAGAAACCCATATAGAGATGAAGAAACATGTCAAGAATCCTATGGATCGTAGCAAATATAGAATGACTTTGCTTGAACTCACACTGGAATAGCCAAGAACAGGCAAGAGGTGAACCCTAGATGCAAGTCGGCATGGCCGTAGGCCCTTGAAGACCTAAGAGAAGGCAAGCACGGCATGAGAGAAGCCATTGGAGGCTTAAGAGACGATGAGAGATCACCGGAGATGGCCGAAGATGGGAGGTCGGCGGTTGAAGATTAAGATTAGGTTGAGAGTGTTTTGAGAGCAGAGAGGATCTTAGGCCGGCGGATGTGGAAAAGTTATTAGGGTTATGGGTCATTTGGAATTAAAAAGACAGAACAAACGAGGGTCGTTGATCTTTTAGATCAACGACCATGATCTGATGGGGTATTGGGTCGGTAGGTGTATTTAGGGCCTGGGTCGAGTAATTCAATTAGGAATTGGGGTGGGATATTGGGCTGGATTTTAAGCTAAAATTGAAATATAATTTGGCTAAGTTTTAAATAGCCAATATATAAATTATAATAAATAATAGACAATTTCTAAGAAATAATTTCGTTTACTAAAATCATTTAAAATAGATAATTAATATTTTTTTTCAAAATATAGAACATCCTTTTATGCATATAAATATAATTATACATTAATAGGTCTAATATTGCACTTATATGCAAATTAGCTTTAAAAAATATAATGCAATTATGAAAAATGCACAAAATATTTAAGCATTATTTTGGCATAAATATTGGATTTAGGTGGTTAAATTATCACAATAATAATTTGAAGGATAATTATTAGAAGTTTTAAAAGTAAATGAGGAAGAAATAAATCAATTTATAACCTTTAAAGTTATAGAAAAATTATAAAAAAAAATCCTATTTATTCTTATATATGTTATTTTGAAAGTATAAATGTCTATAAAATATATAGAAAAAATTGGGTATCAACAAAAGGTACAAAATGAAGAAAAGGAAAGGCAATAAAAAAAGAAGAAAATCAAAAAATCAAAAAGAATGAACAATGTAGAAGAAATGAAAGGATTCAATAAAAGAAAAGAGATGAATGGTGTGCAAAGCTAGAAAGGAGAAAAAGGTTTGAAAAGAACAAGGAAAAATGACAGTGTGTCTCTCTAACAACTAAGAAAGAAGTAAATGACTCAAAAAGCCAAGAGAATGTATGCCAAAATGAAAAAATGAAGTACTTAAAGGAAGATGGAACCTACTTAGACCAAATATTTCCTATCCTAAACCAAAAGCCTTCACTCTATCTTCTCAAAAGCCCTCTATGATCTTGAGTTGAATAAAGCTTATATTAGTGGTGACTCTCATAAGGGGAAAGCTTATGGTACTTAGAACCGGACTTATGACATTTCTTTGAGAGAGATGATATGTTTCCACTATCCTCGTTCTGAGTGCTACAATTTAAAAGTGAGGTTTGCTTAGGAAAAGTTTAGGATGTATGAGTTTGAGTCCACGATGACCAAAGTAATAGAAAGAGTTTCCTTGATGAATTGAATCAACTCTTGATGCTCTTGTGTTACACTCAAACCATGGTGTTTAAAAGGCTGAATGTTGTTAATGATTCATTTGAATTGAGAGCAATTGTTAGTCCAAATTGATGCTAGATGAGGTCAGTTTAGGTCAGCTAAATTTTCTTGGTTTTACTCTTAAAAAAGTGGGACTTATTTTGTTTGTTAAGGACAAGAAAAAGCTTAAGTTTAGGGGAGTTGATAACTAGGGATTCTAGTTTATTTTACAGTCCGTTTTACTTAAGTTTTTGTTAAAAATATATACAAATAGACCAAAAGGCTTACATGTTGTGCTTGTTTGCAAGGTTTGGTGAAAAAGTTGATAAGTAGAAAAAACCAGCTCAAAAAGAAGTGAAACCTGCACAAGTACCAAGAAAAAGTCAAAGCACAGCTGCAACAGACCCACTGCGGCCGCAATTCATTTAGTGCGATTTGCAGTGAGGAGATTCAAAGAAGTGCAATTGTGGAAGTGTGACGACCCAAGGGGTAATCACCTGTTTCCACATTCATTCTGTGCTTCCGAGGCCTTGAAAACTTCTTTTACTTGCCTCGATTTGCGTGCACAGACTGCGCGTGTAGCCAAAAGGCTTAAATTTGAATATTGTGTGAAAAATGATGAATTTTAATATTAATATGGTTAAAGATTACGTCGGTCAACATTTTTGGTAAACGGACCCAGACGCATGATTTGACGGTCCCGGAGGGTCTGTAGAAAAATATGGGACTTGGGCGTATGCCCGGAATTGAATTCCGAGGTCCCAGGCCCGAGGAATGAATTTTTCCATGAAATTGTTTTCTGAAAATGTTTACGAAAAATGAAAAATGAAATTTGATCAAAAAAGTGATAGTATCAGGCTCGTATTTTGGTTCTGACGCCCGGTACAAGTCTTAAATATGTGTTAAGCGCTATCTGTAAAGTTTGGTTTAAAACGGACATCGTTTGACGTGTTTCGGACTATAAGTTCCAAATTTGAAAGTTTATGAAACTTAGAAGAAAATAATGTGTTTTGAGGCTTGATTCTACGTATATGATGTTATTTTGGCGATTTGATCGCGCGAGTAAGTCCGTAGCATATTTTTGAAGTTGTGTGCATAATTTGTTTGGAGCCCCGAGGGCTCGGGAGAGTTTTGGATAGGCATCGGATTGCATTTTCTCATTTGTAAAAATCTGGTATCATTCAGTTCTGCAGGCTTCGCATTTGCGAAGCCAGTATTCGCAAATGCGAACTCGCAATTGCGAGCTTCTCATAGCAAATGATATCTTTCACCTGGGCAGCAATCTTCGCAAATGCGAAGAAAATTATCGCAAATGTGATGCCCACCTACAAGACCAGTCTTCGCAAATGCGAATGACTATCCGCAAATGCGGTAGTGAACCTTTGCAAATGCAACCAATTTTTCGCAAATGCGAACCTCCCAGTATCCTTCAGAGTTCTCAAATGCAAACTCGACTTTGCAATTCCCATATTTGGTCGGGGTTCGCAATTGTGAACCCCAGTTCACAATTCCCATATCACAGACCTGCATTTTTCATATTTAGATGATTTTAAGCTTTACTTTTCACATTCCTCCAAAACTAAAACACCATAGGCGATTTTTCAAGCACAAACCTTCTTCCAAATCATTTGTAAGTCAACTTTTACTTAATTTCTTCAATCTCTAACATCATTAAACAAGTTTTTTATCTTAGAATCAAGTATTTCCATGGGTGAAAATGAGGATTTTGGGTAGAACCTAGGTTTTCTTAAAATTGGGGGTTTGGACCTCAATTTGAGGTCCGATTTCAAAACAAATTATAGGTATGAACTCGTGGGGGAATGGGTAATCGGGTCTTGGTTCGAACCTCGGGTTTTGACCACGTGGGCCTGGGGGCATTTTGGGAATTTTTGAGTAAAACTTG
>MU736712.1:435882-470146 GCA_026770625.1 Nicotiana glauca | reverse complement strand
CTAGCGTGACCGTGGGTCTTTGTTGGTACTTGTTTTGGTATACTTTGGGACTCTTCCAAGCTAATTAATGATTTTCTGCATAATGTGAAGAGTTTTGAGGATTAATTATGAATTGTGAATTCTTTGGAGCGTTGGCTCAAACGATAAAATACTATCGAGTAAGAAATGAAAGAATTGGAAAGAGATGTGATTATCTCCCTTGCCGGGATGTGTAAGTGGTTGTTATTGCTCCCTTGCCGGGATTTAGCTGTTTAATTGTGTATTTCCCTTGCTGGGACATTTCTTGTTATTATTTATTTCCCTCGCCCATTTGGTTGTGATTGCTGTTTGGGTGAGGAAAAGTGATGATGCACGAAGGGTCATTCCGTGCCATTGTTGATTATATTATGCACGAAGGGACATTCCGTGCCATTATTGATTATATTATGCACGAAGGGACATTCCGTGCCATTGTTGATTATATTATGCGCGAACGGACATTCCGTGCCATTGTTGATTATATTATGCACGAATAGTCATTCCGTACCATTGTTTGATTATATTTGCATGAAGGATCATTCTGTGCCATGAAATGAGAGTTATGTAAAGGAAGCACGAAGGGTGATGCCGTGCATTTTATTTGATTTCTTTGGGAGAGGATGAGAGTAAAAGCACGAAGGTTGATGCCATGCAACTGTTGGATTTCTTGTTTCTGTTAATTATTGTTGTGCCCTGTTTCTTATTTAAGTTGATGACTTTTATATCAGGATTGTACTCCCCCATTGCATGCTTCTCTCCCTTTTAAGTGCTTGTTTTTGGTATTCTTTCCTTTTATTGCACATATATATATTGAACTGCACAGGTTGATAGGTAATCCTGTCTAGCCTTGTCACTATTTCGCCGGGGTTAAGCCAGGTACTTACCAGCACATGGGGTCGGTTGTGCTGATGCTACACTTCTGTGCTTTTTACACAGATCACGGTACCGGAGCAGCTTTTAGACCGCAACAGTAGTATACTGATCGGGAGCTGACTTCATTCCAGGGACTGACGAGGTAGTCTAGCTGGCATTCGCAGGCCAAAGTCCATTTCCATATTTTTAGTTTGTTTTCATTTTTATCAAGACAGACACTATGTATTTTCCATTCAGCCTTATTTGTAGCACTCTTTAGTGGTTCGTCAGATAGCGACTCCGGTCTTGGGCAGTGAAATGTTAAACTTTCGCATGTTGGATTTTCAGTTATTTATGTTTTAACAGACTTTCGCTTTATTTTAAGACTCGTTATTTTATTTATTTTATGTTGTCATCCGAGGATGTTTAAACGTTTGGCTTGCCTAGCTCCAACAGCATGCGCCATCACGCCTCTCCATGGTGGGAAATTCGGGTCGTGACAGGAAGCTCAAGCACTACGGCCGCAAACTATTTTTTGTGTGGAGCGCACTAGCCTCACCGCGGCCACAATCGAGTTTATGTGATCCGCGGAGCAGAGGTTCAAATAGTTGGGAGTTTGAAGATAGAAGCCAATGCGGTCTGCGGTCCTTTTTGTGTGGACCACAGTTGAAGCCACCACGGTGCATTTTATGCGACCCAGGTAGCCAGATTCAGAGAATGTATAATCGAGCCAAGAAGCCTCACCGCAGTCCGCGGTGCATTTTATGAGGACTGCAGTACCTCATTAGGGGTATTTTTGTCGAGAAAATTAGACCTAGTATAATTACTTTCTTTTCACAATTTTAGGGTATCTTTTGTAATCTAACTTTTAGCAGAGCACGTGAACGGCGGTTCTTGACTATTTTGAGTATTTTTATAATTGGTTTATCATTAAATCTTCAATTATTAGCTTGTAATCAAATTAAATGGATTATTCTTCATCTATTTATGATTTTTCTTCCATTATTATAAGTAGCTAGACCCATTAGCTAGGGTTGTGGCTCAACCCTAGTGTGGGTATTTGATGGGTATTTTGTTTTAAGGCTTGGGTGTGTGATATTTGGACTGATTTGAGTTTTCCATGTTGAATTAGTAGTTGCAAACACTAATTTTTGCCTATTTGACTTGGGCTTTTCTTGAGAAAGAAAGTTAGAGTCTAGGAAAATCAGTCCAACAAGGAGTTGGGGTGTAATCAAGAGATTGATAGCCCCGATTAAGGGGTTAAACATGGAGATAGTAATACCCAACTTCAGCCTATATTGCTTGCACAATTTTGACACCCAATTGATCTTGACAAAGTCAATTAGGGAAAAATCACTTGAGCTACCGAGAGGTATAAAATGAGTAGTTTCAGTCATTGCCTATATCGTAATCCACAAAATAACAACCTTGCCTCAGACTTTAGATCCCGTCAAGTATTCACCTAGGAGAGAGTCACTTCCCTAGTGCCTCTTTAACCATTTAGAAAACCTTTCAAGCATTTGATTCTTAGTTAAATTTAGCATCTCGTTATCATAAAAATATAAGTAATCAAAAGGCCAACTATGATTGGAAGTGCAATTAAAAGCTCTAAACATTGATAATTTAGATAGGAATCCAAATCCCAATCATGTCTAGCTACATGTGGATTCGATCCCGACCATCTCGAGTAAAAGCTGCTTCGACCACTCTTGCCACTTTGTAGTGGTGTAGGGTGGCCTCGATCAATAACAAATAAAATGATCGACCAGACGCTGCGAACCCTTCTTAGAGAACGAGAAACAAATTACTTAGGAATGGATATAGGGAACCGTACTCATCATCTCACCGTTGTGGCATGCAACTAGATCCATACATGATACAGTTGCGACGTGCAACCCGATCCAAACAATATACTCGTGGTGGCGTGCCACCTGATCCACACATAACGATAAATAATGAAATGCCTAACAAGCCAAGATTCTTATACCTACAAAATACCAAATATCGATCACAAGCACGCCAAGTTCAAAAATACAATCCTGGGGAGGCGGACAATACCACACGCAACGAAACCCAAGAACAACTAAGGTGTGATAAAAGACCTGCATCTCGAGATCCATCCAACTCATATAGCACTACAAGCTACATGGGACCTCAACATACATGCGAATAATCAAGTCGTCTCACAACCCACATGGCACAATAGAGTATTATATAGGATGGCTAACGGCGGGAACAACATCCAATGCCAGAAGACTCCTCTGTAAGTATAGCTTTGACGAATGACCATATTCGACTTGATGTAGAGTACACATTCACATTAGACTCACCAACGGACCTTAAGCCGATTCTATTCATACCATACTGGGCCAATAACTTTTCAAGGATTCATAATGGCCTTATTCATGACCCATATGACCAGTTGTCCAATCCGGAACAAACTTCCACAGTTCACAACTAACTGAATAGAGCATCGTTCAGGCATAAATTCTCAAATTAGAGACAGTAGAAGAATCTTCATACTTGGCTTCAATCCCTAATAATCAAGTGACTAATATGTCACACTTATAAAAATTTCCCTGTGCGATACGCTTCTACGACCCTACGCGACAAGTAGTAAAGCATGCACCTCCATACCACCAATCGTACTAATTTTGTAAGGCAAATCAATAGACCAAGCCTCATATATAGGACAGTATTTCTCAGGTGACTCTAAGGAAATTGCTAGCTTACTCTGAACATCTGAATTCCTCCTTGCTCATTCGAGCTCATGACATTCATATCAATAGCGAGTCGTAACCTTGATCTCCAATTTCAAATTTCCGTGCCTCTCACTACATCTATCATGATTCTAAACGAGAGTACAAGAATTCATCATAACCCCTGATCAACTAGTAGAATAAACACTTCATTGACTAGATTCCTTTAACTTAATTCATTCAGAAGAACCATTGCAACACGCAACCGAATTCCCATAACAACAGAAAATATAAACCTCAAGTTACGGTCTAAACTGCCATAACTCTTCCGGAATCTATTTACACGACGAGGCCATTTGAATAAAATACCTCCTAAGTTCATCAAGTTATGGTGGTTGTCAAGCCCACATGTACAACTGCCAATCATATTCATAACTTCACACGTTAAAGGAACCGATCATTGCCACAATCATGCTGGCTCAACCATCATTAACCGGACTAACATCCTCCAATATACTTTTGACTTGCCTTAGAAATAATAATAGCTCCATTAAAAACATAACAAACTCAATCCACACTCCTCCTGAGTGACCCGAATCACGACACAACATCATCCTAATAACCATGAACCATCTCATACCCCCCTCAAGCGCACAATAGCATCTACAACTGGTACATCCATTCAGCAAGACCTTTCACGAATCTAAAACAATTTTCTTCCATTTCTCTAACACTACACCACAGACCTAATGATAACATAGAACACTCCAAGCCCCTTTCATAATCCACTATTTTAACTCGATCCTTAACCACACAACGGACCCGACAAACTTAAACACTACGCTTTAATTCTTGAACCCACAAGGACCATTGTTGAGAGTCACCCACTCTGACCTGGTCTAGAATATATCAAGCTCCAATTGTATGCTAGTACATAGTTCCCCCTCAAAGAAGAAACCGACTGAATTCCTTTCCTTGTACATCATATCTACAAGAAGCATAGACTCCGAGTCCTCCCAAAACTTGCATATGGGTTGATAAGGCAATATATAGAACTTATTCATCAAGTTTCTTCCTCACATTACCCCCGATGTTTTCCTTTCTTTGTCATAATTGATCAACCAATGCACCGATAATTAGAAACTGCACCAGCAGACAACCACACGATATGATCATAGACCGGGGGTACCCCACTTAGCTTTAAGCTACCATCACATAATGTTGAACCCACAAGGATTCCTCCTTCTCTATCATCATGATCTCGCTCAGTCAATCGCCAAATTTCTCGAAACGTCTTGTTAAAATCTTTATACAACAACCTGAATTATCAACTACAATTGACTATTCGACCTCCCACTCGCAGAAGCTTTATCAGAAATTACACTACCGTTGACCTGCTCATGGGATGTAGCCTACATGTGGAAATTTCATATTGACTCCTTCCAACACCTCTACCCATGCTCGTCGACTAGTTGTACAAATTTGTTTACTCCCCATTGAAATATGCTGAAAATCTAACAATACATCCCGAACTCAAAGTCACATTTCCTCAAAACGATAATCAAGTTTTCACACCCCTCTTCATTTCAAGTAAACTCCTCTTTGCCATATTCAATCTTCCACGGTGCAGTTGCTTCCATCCCCAAATAAAATCTATAGACCTAGTCACTTTCCACCATGTCCTTCCTTATCCTTCACTGCCCAATTGCTTCCTCAAATCAACACCCTTCTTTGTAGCACCTGAATGAATAAATTGCTACCATCTCTAAGCCTCCTCGAATATTACCTTTCTCGAGCCATTGGCATTTAGAAATACTGATTTGATTCTGAAACCACTACACACCACCATCTTTGACAAACCGCTTCTCATGCACTATTGTACAATACCCTACCCCAAGGGCTATTCAAAGAAAACTGTAACACTGGTGAACCTTAATGCATTCAAACAAGGACGACGACACCAAATCACAATGAGAATTCCACCATGCTCAAAAATGTCAAGTCTCGTTACACCACCAACTAAAGCCTGAACATCAATAGTCCGATTTCCTTTCTTTCGCTGGAATTAAATGACAAACCTCTAAATCATGCACTAAGAAATCCTCCTTTTAGGTCATCCACTACCTTGACACAGAAACTGATACCCTACCATCACACCAACACCGTTTGATAACAACGTATGAACATTATAGCAATCTGTACATTGCCTCAAAACCATCAAAAATATAGATACTGAGATGAAATGGCAGAACAACCTTTCGCAAGGTGATGATAATAGTCTACCTAAATACGTAGGGAA
Organism: Nicotiana glauca; assembly: GCA_026770625.1. NCBI lineage: Eukaryota > Viridiplantae > Streptophyta > Magnoliopsida > Solanales > Solanaceae > Nicotiana > Nicotiana glauca. The sequence continues at coordinate 464,278 of MU736712.1, read as the reverse complement.
AAATATCATGTACCCCGTCTGCAGTAACACTACATCTCTTCAATGACCAAATGATAACAAGCGCTCCACGTCGCATAAGATTGAGTAGGAAGGAAATAAAGGCATAAGCCTCAAAGAAATCAAATAGCATGATGAGAAATCAAGAAGGAAAGTGGTCCTAACAGCCATGTAGCCTCTTGAAAATAAGTACAAACGTCTTCATACTGATCCGTAAGATTCTACCGGACTTGCCCATGACTCATGAGACCCAAGTGAACCTAGAGCTCTGATACCAAGTTGTCACGATCCAAAATCCACTATAGAGAGTGATGGCGCCTAACGCCAATGTCATGCAAGTCAACGGTGATTTATCAACTTAAGTACTGATTTTATTACTTGAAATCACAATTTCCATTAATTAAATAGTAAATAAAATTTACAGGGTGAAACGATAAAAATTTTGAGAAAGAATATTTAACGGGTCCTTGACCCAACTCACAAATAAATGTGTGAGTTATGAGTTTTAAGGAAAAAACCTTTCGATGAACACGCATAGCGCGGGAGAAATTTATAAAAGGAGAACAATTATTCGACAAATCTTGAAGCTCATAAAATCTCCACAATAGTGAGTCTATCACTCTATGCAAGTCTAGTCTCAAGTCGTAACGTGAAATCAAGTAACTGAGCATCAATAATAACTCAACTTGTTCAAATAAAGCATAGTGTGAATCCTAATCTATCCGGACAAAATCAGAGATTCTAGCATGTGCAAGGACAATCGTCACCTCATAAGTTCACGACTCCCATAACATGTAACATATAACATGAATAACACCTATATGGTAAAGCCCCCTCCCCCCTCATAGAGTTAGATATGAGACTTACCTCACTCCGAAATTCCACAACTGGCTCCAACGCCTCTCTAGCACATCACACCAAATGCCATCGATCGGAAACTAGCCAAGCAATCATGAAAACCAATAGAAAAATGCCTCAACCTCATAATTAATTAATTCATAATAATTCCCAACTCCGCTCGAAGAGTCAACAAAATCAACCCTCGGGCCCACATGCCCGGATTTCAAAAAATTTCGAGATAAACTTTATTCAAGACATCATGAACTCAAATATATGATTTATTCCTAATTCCATTTCCAAAATCGTGGTAAAAATCTAAAATACTAAATTCTAGGTTTTCTTCAAAATTATACAATTTCCACCAATTTCCATATTCCAATACATGTATAATTCATATATTTAGCTCACAATGAGAAGAACTCACTTACCCCATAATAGATGATAAAGATGGCACTCCAAAATAGCTCCAACATCGGCTCCCTTGAAAGAAATGAAGGGAAAAAATGAGCCAGACCCCCGATTTTAAAAGAACACTACCCAATGACCTTTTTGCATCTGTGGTCAATTAGCCGCTTCTGTGGCTCCGCATCTGCGAAAAATCTATCACAGGTGCGGCTCTAGCTCAAGCCAGTATCCCTCGCTTATGTGCCACATGTAGCGCATTTGTGGACCATAAGCGCTCGTGCACTCACAAACCTGTGTGACCTTGTCCGCTTCTACGACCCAGGCTTTCCTGGCCAACCTCCGCTTCTGCGATAACCTCTCAGCATCTGCGACTTTGCAGGTGCAGACTTTTCCTCGCACCTGCGCCCCCAGGTCCCTTCATCTGTGATAGACCTTGCATTTTTGCATGGCTGCATCTGCGGCCACTTCCCATGCAGGTGCGATTGCACCAAATCCCAACTTTTTCATCTATTCTTCCAAGTCCAAACTCGATCCGTTGAATATCCGAAATCCACCCGAGGCCCTCAAGACCTTAACCAAATATACCAACACATCCCAAAATACAATACAAACTTAGTTGAGGCCGCAAATAAGGCCAAACAATATTAAAACTATGAATCGATGATTGAAATCCTTCATTAAACTTTCAAACTTCCAAATTTCGACGAACGCATCCGAATCATATCAAAACATCCCGGAATGATGCCAAACTTTGCGTAAAAGTCACAAATCATGATGTGAACCTATTGCAAGACTCAGAATCCCAAATGAACATTTATAACACCAAAGTCCACTTCAAACCAAACTTAAAAAATTCTTAAACCTTTAAAATGCAAACCTTCCACAATAAGCACTGAAATGCTCCCGGGCGACCCGATACTCTGCCCGAACATATGTCCAAGTTTGAAATCATTATACAAACCTATTGGAATATTAAAACCCCAATTTCGAGGTTGTTTACTCAAAAGTCACACTTTAGTCAATCCTTCCAACTTAAAGCTTCCGAATTTAAAATTTTCATCTGAATCAACTCTGAACTTCCTGAAATTCAACTCCGACCACGCGCACAAGTCATAATATATGAAGTGAAGCTACTCAAGGCTTCAAACCAAATAACGACGCAATAGAGATCAAAATGACTTATTAGATCATTACAATTAGTTTCCTGACAGTGACGCTAAAATTTAATCACGCCCAACTCTAGTCCTAATAGGATAAGCGGTCACCGCAAATATAATCCGGTCTTTGAGGCCGAAGTCAACTCCCATAAAGAACTAAGGTTATACTATAACTGTTCAATATCACTAGGAAGACAAGCTCGAACAAATTCCTAAGCTATAAATATTGTGATTCTTAATTTAAACAAATTAATTAACAACAAGGGACACTAAGGGATGGATACAAGATTAAGGAGGCCTAGAGTTATGAATTCCCCAATAATCAGAATACTTCTTGCTATGCTTTCTATAATTTCGCCTAAATATTCTCTACTAATCGTAAGCACTTCATGTGTCGTAATTCTCTTTCGAGCAATTATAATAATTTACCAGACGTATTCTCTCAAACTATGTTAGTTGGCTTTATCTTAATGCTCATTATGAACACGTCAAAGCTTGTTATTCCTAAACCTACCTTTAAACATACTGTATTAATTTCTAAAATGCATTAGGAGTGACGTTGTTTAAATACGACCTAAATATGTACCCTTGCCCAAGTAATAGATGATAAATAGGCACAGTCAATTGATGACCATTCAATCAACTAAAATAAATACGTAGTTAAACAAATAGAGAAATTCAAATGCTAAATTATATTAAAACGTAATAAGAATTCATCCTCCAAAAGGTTCCATCAAAACTTAGATAATAAATAGCTACTCATAATTGTGTATAAAATTACAACACTAAAAGTCATAACCAACAATGAAAAATAGGAAGAAGAAGGGGAAAATCTCGTGGTTGAATCTTCCTCCTTGCTCCTTGCGTGTTCTCGCCTCCTTGGATGTCTTTTTACCCTAAATTAGTATCTCCCCCCTCAAAAGGATGTTTTGTGATATATTTATATCAATTAGGGATTTGTATGGGGCGACCTTGAGCTCTCCTATTTCGAGAAGGAAAAGTTGAGTCGCGTGCTAGAGGTTGGTGCAACGCGCAACCCCTAGGCAAGATGCCAACTTTCTTTCTTCTTTGTTTCTTTTTCGTGCTGAGGGTTGGTGCCAAAGTGCCATACTTCACTGGTTCTTATTCACTTTCTAGGCTCTTTCAAACCTATCATTCATGCAATGCACTAATTATGACACACTCCCAGCTCTTGCTTCTCACTTCTTTTTGCATTAAATTATCTGATTTTCGTCAACTTCTATCCAAACTCATTCCTACCTATAATAAACATGTAATGATCATATTTCACGTTTATAAGCATGTGATTTCTTGCAGCACACATAAAAAAATAATATGCAAACGTACCCAAAAATATGCACTTTTCATCATTTATCGAGAAACAAAATAAATAGTAAATAATAAATTCTTGAAAGAATGAGTGGCTAATAACCTAACAAAATGCCCAAGCCATTAGTTAAATTACTATTCATTCATTCTTTTCTTCACCTTAGAAGATAGAAATTCCATCTCCATATGTAATGTTCTCACTTTTAGCCAAAGGAATCTTTCAGTGTATATATTAATATATTCACTCAAAAGCTCAAGCATTCGCAGTGTAACTTGAAAAAACTAAAAATATTGAAAGAATGAATACTAATTTAACTAATACCCAACCCATTACAGAGATTCACCAAAACTAAAATAAAGTTCTTTGATTTGTTTGAAAAAAACATGGCATAAAATATGACAATAATATAACAATACAAGAGAATTAGATTCTCTCTATGAAATTTTTAATCGTTCAAACACTTCAAACGCGGCCTTATGTTGAAATAAATTTCTCATTCTTTTGGTAATTCCCATTATTAATAAAGAAGGAAAAAACAATTAATTTAATGGTGCCAAGAAAATCTGGAGCCGTTACTCATCGCTATCATAAAATTCATTAACTTTAGTTTAAGCCGTGTTTATTGCCTAATAACTTTTTACTAAGACCGTACTTATCGTTATTGAAAAGAACATCAATTGGTATCAAATAACCAGCTATTTTCATTTATAAGTAGCTCATTATAAAGATTGACCAATTGATAAAATTTTGTCAATATTAGCCAAATTAGCCAATTGTCTATTTATAGCAAAAACTAATCAAAGTCTTTGTTTTGAATGGGTGTTATTAGAATAGATTGTGAATAACTTAAGGAGCTTTGAATCTCAGATTTGGGATGATTTGGTGAGGTTTTGAGGTTGTTTAAATTGAAAATTCGAAGTAAAAGTTGAACATGAAAAAAAATGATATGTGTATCATACTGTGTATCATTTATGTATCATTTTTATATCAATTATGTATCACATGTATATCCATGTATACCTGTGTGTGAGATACATGTACTTTTTTCTCCCTCTAGTTGTGTTGTTGGTTAGGTGGTGGGATGAGTAATAATTTTTTTTGGACTGGTGGAGCATATTTTATTGGTAGTTATGCATAGTGAGGTGGAAAATGTAATTCTCACCACCTCAATCTATTTGGGAAGGTACAGTATTGGCAAATTGAACTAATGAAGCTTAACAAAAGTTGTGCACATAAAGTATTCGCTGAATTGCCCGAATGAACTTTTTAGTGAGATTTTGTGAATACTGAGTAGCTAACCTACCTCAATTAGCAATACGAACATCCTTTAAGTGTGAGGTAGTTGTTGGGTGTACTATGAACTAGATTGTGCTCTTTCTAAGACAAGGGTCACCCGTGGCCAACACATGCATATAGTGAACTAATGTTATTTCTTGGCTCTTTCCAGGTACTATGACCACCTACAAGTAACCATGGTAATGTAAGCTACCCTCAGAGAATCCTTCCAATAAAACTGGGGGACAGGCTAAGCATGCTAGTGAGCTTCGTAGCAAGGCAAGGAACTATAGGATGCACGGAAAAATTCCAAAATACTACTAAAAGAAGTGCACTACACACAACTGTCTAGGTCGAGCGAAGTACCACTCCCGATTCGTGATGGAGCTTTGAAGCCACCCAAGGCTAAAAAGCGCAAGTTGGTTGATGTGCAAGGGCAAGGCAAAGCTGTAGTCGCTATGGAATCTGATTTTGAGGAGGACTAGTCCTATGGCGAAGTGTATGTAGAAGTTGCTTTACCTAAGGGTGATGGAGAACCTCGTGAATCAGTGGATGACTCAGTGTGGAATAAAAACTTTTTTAGCAAGAAACATGGTTACATTGGCAGACACTTAAAAGAAATCAAGTCAACCCTACCCTGTTCGAGAGGCCATTGAATTTTGAGGCTATCGGGAAAGATTTCTTGCCGCTCGTGCAAAAGATTGAAAGGAACGGTTGGACACATTTTTCCAAGGACCCAAAGGTGAGGTGAATGTTACACTTGTACAGGAATTATATGCTAAGTGGGATCCAGAAAAGGGTGATGATATCGTCTGGGTCCGCGGTCATAAGGTTGACATCTCTCCCAATGCAATCAATAAGCATTACTGTATTCCATTCCAATATCATGATGAGTATTTGCGTTACAGCTAATGACTAATCCACTGACGAAACCGTTGCGGACTAAAAACAGAAGTTTGGGAAATGGATGCATGGCTAGGGAGTCTAAGACTTTGTTGAAATGCGTGTGTAACAGATTAATGTCGGCGACACATAAATCAATTGTCTACTGGGAGCGTGTGTTCTTGGTATAAGCATTGATGGGGAATATACTCATGAATCTTGGGGAGGTATAAGATGCACCAAACACGGGGTAACCAGCAACTCAGCCTTTACTTTGTGCACACCTTGACCACACTCTTTTCCAAATATAAGTTTATTAGACCTGTAGATGATATTAGAGTTGGTACGGAAGGAGAATTAATTGATATTTGTGATTTGACAGACCCAAATGTGGAGCGGTTCCAGAGGATCGGTAAGGATATGCGGTTCACAGCAATGGAGAGTGAGATACACCAGTTGAGATTAGAGTTAGAGGCTCGAGATCGCGCACTAGCTGATCCAGCAAAGTCTAGGGAGCAGAGGTTGTAGTCTCACTTTGCACACTTGATTGTCGTCTTTAAAGGTGCCCTATCGACCCGTTCAATCAGGGTGTAGATTGATGTATAAGGGCCCCACATCATTGAGTTGCGTGCTACTGATAGCATTATTACTGAGGAGCCAAGACTGGCCGTTGTGAGTGTAGCGAGCATGGACAATGCTGAGACTTAGGTTCCCCTAACGGGGGAGGGAGATCTGTGGATACAATTGATATGCTTGGTGTCACCTTAGAAACACTTCTGGGGCACGATGTCCGCACTCAGTCCTAACCACTACCTGAGTGATTTTAATGGAGTTTCGGACACCCACTTTACTTTTGATCTTGCTTAGATGTATTTTCGTGATATTGCTTAACCGAGGACAGTGCGGGTGGGATGCCAAGGCCTTAATTTTTGTGGCATATTCTTAATTTCTAGTGATACATCTTGAATTGCATGATCACACTTATAGCCATTGTAAATGTATATTTATAGTAGTCTTTTTGTAGCGGCTTAATCCTGAGTTTTCTTTAAACCACGGTTCTTTCCCAAGGATGCCAGTTTCTTGAATCGGGTAGTTTAGGTAGTTTTCTTTTTCAAGATTTGTAAAGAATTGTTGACTTTTCCCAATGATGGATTACCTAGACAGTTTTCTTGTGGGACTAAAGTTTAAAGAAAAATACAAAAAGATTTTTTTGTTTTCTGGTGGAACTGAGAATGGAATTAGAGGAACTTTGAGTAATTTGTGCTTTTGACATGTTTTATATCAAGGCATTGGGCTGAAACATTTGAACTTAGTAGTTTCCTCATGATCTCTATAATTGCATGCCTTAACAATATGTGTGGATTTCTTTTGACACCGAGACTCATCTTTGACTCTTGCGGTTAATTTCCGAGTGCTTAAATATTGTGATGACTATGCTAGTTTCTTTAACTTGAGTGTCAGGTCCTAGCCGTCCTAAGCGAGTCATGTGCATTGTGTGAGGTGAGCATTTAGTGTAATTTGTGCCATCCTTGTGAGTCTAGAACTTGCCCCATGTGTGAGTTAAAGAGAAATCATTAAGTGTTGTAAGTTTGGGAAGCAATATAGGCTTTCTTTGATTGACCATTTTACCCATTTTCCTATCAGTGCTAATATTATCCGTAGTTACCCCTTTTGAGCCTCTAAATATTTTTCTTTGGCAACAACATTACAAGTTGAATTCCCTTTGTTCTTAATCAAATCTTGTTGAACCTTTACCTCCAAAATCTCTAAGAAGATAGAAGACTAAAGAAAGAGAGTGGGTAGATTTTGGGTGGAACCATAGAAAGGACAACAAGGTGGACTTATGTATAAACAAAGAAGGTACTAGCGGAAAATACCAAATCACAGAGAGTGAAAAAAAAGAGAAAAAAGAAATGAATAACACATCCATATCTTTGTCTGGGCTACTAAATATCTTTATGTTGATGTGCTTAATGAAGAAGGGTGTAAATGTGTCACGACCCGAATTTTCCACCATCGGGATCGTGATGGCGCCTACTCGTGGTAGCTAGGCAAGCCAATTTACTCACTGTTTCCATAAACAAACCATCCTGTTATCAATTTAATAACATGAAATAATAATAATAACAATAGATGCGAAAGTCTAATTTTATAAGTCTGAAATAAATATGAACTGCTCAACAATATCCTCTACCCAAGATTTGGTGTCACAAGATCACGAACCACTAAGAATAAACTACATATAATGGTCTGAAAGAAATATAACAACCATCTGTCTCGAAACAATGAGACTACAGTATAAATAAAAAGCATAATAAGAGACGTCGGGCTTGCGGACACCTGCAAGCTACCTCAGTCTCGTAGTAATGAAATCCTGCTATCGAACTACTGCTGCTGCTGCTCCAAACCTGGACCTGTGCAAAAATGCACAGAAGTGTAGTATCAGCATAACCGACCCCATGTGCTGGTAAGTGCCTAGCCTAACCCCGGCGAAATAGTGACGAGGCTAGACTGGACACCATATAAACCTGTGTAGTTATAAAATATACAGCGAAATATCGAATACCAAGAAAATCAACATCAAGGGAGGGGGAACATGCTGCGGGGAAAATACAAATAAACATTTAATCCAGAGCAACAACCAAAACAGCTTAGCTCCACAGTGAAACAAGAATAAATATTCAAACATAACCACAGATGTCAACAACCGTTGTGGCGTACAACCCGTTCCATAATTTAATATCGTTGCGGCGTGCAACCCGATCCACATATCACCATCATTGTGGCGTGCAACCCGATCCATATTATCACCATCATTGTGGCGCGCAACCCGATCAACATTATTTATCATTTATCATCGTTGCGGCGTGCAAGCCGATCCTCAACATCATTTAACCAGTCTAAATCCCCAAGCAACAGTCAAAAACAAGGGATACACAGCAGACAATTACGTAGCAAACATCCCGACAAGGGAGTACAATTAAGAGCTCAATCATCCTGGCAAGGGAGCACAATTAATAGTTCGATCATCCCGGCAAGGGAGCATAATTAACAGTGTATAGACATTCTCCAATAACATGGAATTCATATCATAAGGACTCACGGTCATGCTAGATACCAATGTATAGATACTCGTCACCATGCCTATACATTGCACTCGATCACATAGCAATTAGCAACAAGACTCAACTCCTATTCTCTCAAGCTAGGGTTAGACCAAACACTTACCTAGAAGGTTTACGGTCAACTCAGTCCTCGAGCAATGCCTTTCCTTTCGAATTTCGCTCCAATTCAATCGTATCTATACACAATGTATTTAATATCATCAATTCTACTCAACAAACCAGCCCAATTGCCTAATTAAAGTCCTTTTAATATTCTGTCAAAAAATTGTAAAACCGACGTCGGGCCCGCTCGGTCAAAACCCGAGGTTCGAGCCAAAATAAGTTCACCCATACCCCCACGAGTGCAAACATATAATTTGTTTTAAGATTCGACCCCAAATTGGGGTTTAATTACCTAAAATTCTCAAAAACCTGACTTTGCTCAAAACCCATAATTTCTACCTTGATTTTATGATTTAGGCTTAGAAACTAGTTAATTAATGAAAGAAAAGTAAAGGAAATAAGCGGAAAATTACTTACTCAAAGGGTCTTGAAGCTTGGAGGCATTAATGGCTTCCTAGGGCTTGGCAGAGAAGAGGGTTCGTGATAAAAGAGTGAAAAATTCGAGTGCACTGGTACTGTCCCGTTTTTAAAAATTTAACTGGGCAAAATTGCCCTATGCGATCACGGAGAAGGCATTGCGATCGCATAGGGTAATGGGGAATAAGCAATGCGAACGCATAGAAGAAAAATATGAGGGGGGCCAGGTTGTACAATGCGATCGCAGTAAAGAGGAGTGCGATCGCGTAGAAGAGAAATGGCAAACTATGCGATCGCAGGGAGTCTAATGCGATCGCATAGAAGGATTTGGGGACCTCTGAACTTTGCTCTATGCGATCGCAGCTATACCTATGCGATCGCATAGAAGGAAATCACTGTGCACCTGCTGCAGATTTTCTGCAGCTTTTCCAAGTGTAAAACATCCCGTTACCTATCCGAAACTCACCCGAGCCCTCGGGGCTCCAAACCAAATATGTACACTGACTCAAAAACATCATACGAACTTGCTCGAGCGATCAAATCGCTAAAATAACATCAAATTCCACGAATTAAACCCCAAGATCATCACTTTTCATTTCAAAGTTCATAAACCTTAACTTTAGCTTTTTAGGTCCGAAACACGTCAAACGACGTCCGTTTTCAATCAAACTTTACATGAAGTGCTTAAACAATATATAAGACTTGTACCGGGCGTCGGAACCAAAATACGAGCCCGATACCATAGTCTTTTAATCAATTTTTATTTTCATTTTCCTTAATAATTTCAGAAAAATAATTTAACAGAAAAATTCTTTTACTCAGGTTCTAGACCTCGGATTTCGACCCGGGCACATGCCCGAGTCCCATATTTTTCTACGGACCTTTTGGGACAGTCCGATCTCGGGTCCGGGTTCTTTTACCAAAAATATTGACCAAAGTCAACTATAATCATATTAATATCAAAATTCTTCAAATTTTTCACAGAATTCACATATTTCAACATAAAAATTTTCTGGCTACTCGCCCGAACTACGCACATAAATCGAGGTAATATAAAATAAGGTTTTCAAGGCCTCAGAAGCACGGAACAGACGAGGAAAACAGGTGATGACCTTTTGGGTCGTCACAAAATGTGCATGGTTTTGCGGCAATATATTGAATTGATCATGACAAGAATGTGCTTAGAAGCGAAGCGTAGTGTATTAAAGTACTTATGAGGGTTAATCACTCAAATATATCTTATCCGTTCCTTACCATAAATAACAACCTAAAGTCCTACTTGATCCTTGACATTACGAGCTTAAATTAGTATAGACTTACACAACAGGAAAGCCTATGGTACTAACTTGGGCGGCATAGGAGTTTCTTTATGAGAGTGAGCGAATTCTTTCTATATTAAGTCCTTAGACTATACTTGAACTTATATTGAGTGTATGGACTATTGCACTGTGATATTTTGGTGAGGGAAAATGATTTGCAAAGGATTGGTGATGACCATGATTTTTGAGTTAGCATAAGGAGTGAGCTATACTATGGAATGCATTAGAGTCAAGTTTTGAGGCGAGGATGTTAGAAAAGGCCACATGAATCTTTTAAATAATCTTGGAATGAGTTTAAAACTTGGAAAAAGGTATGAAGAGTGCATATTATGGGTTCTAAATGTTGATATAAACCATTGGCATTAGTATGATTCTCGAGTATGTTTTAAGAGGTAATTATTTCCTTTGCGCTTAATTTTGTGTTGCTCGAGGACGAGCAAGAATTTTAAGTGTGAGATGGTGATAAATGATGGGAAATGAATGTTTTTGAGTATATTTATATATTATATCTTATGTGAGTTATGGGAGATCACATGGATTTTAAGTGAAAATATGTTCATTACGTGTTTCTTATATGTAGTAATAAATTTTCCTTGAAAAGGAGCATATGGGAGAAAATTTGGTAAGAAATAGCTTAAGAAAAAAGTCCCCGACAGTGTAGTGAGGTTCACTTTTCTAGATCGGGACCGAAGCAATAGAAATCAGTAAGTCCTAAATAGCAAAGTGAGGGTCACTTCGTCAGACCGAAACTGGGGTAGAACTTTTCCAATCCGAATTAGGAGAAGGAATTTCGGCCCAACCCCACCCTAAACCATATAAATATGAGAGTTAGCCACTTTTTGAAGGGGATACAATACTTTGGGAGGCAAGAACATACAATGAGCAAGACGGAGAATTCTTCTACGAGTTTTTCATCTTCTTCTTCTTATTTCCATACTTGGTTATGACTTTCTATACTGTAATCTTGCATAGTATTATAAGTAGTTAAACCGGTCATCTAGGCTTGATGGAACAAATTGTTGGATGAAGTCTTGATTGTGTTTTGATATAATTAAGTCATTTTTACTCTTAATTGCTCAACTATGTGTTTCTTGTTATTAATTTAAGGGCCCTCGATTAATCGTATCTAGTTATCTTGTGTTTCTTGAGAGAGAAAACTTGATTAGATTGTTGTTGAACAACGCCACTTTCAAATAAGTTAGGAAATTAATTAATTGAATTTAAAAGTGGGATTAAAGATAACGAAGTTGTGGCGGGTCATTTATGAGTTGTACGAAGTGTCAATTAGAGTAGTTCGAGAGAATACTCTAGTAAATTAACGTAATTGCGGTAAATAAGAATTCATCATCTTTAAAGAACATTTTGGTGAGATTATAGCCAACGTGTCAAGAATTAATCCAATAGTTTGGGAAATCATAAACCCTAGATCCTTTTATCCTTGAATTCAACTTCATTCTTGCTGATTGATAGGTTTTATAGTCAATTTTCCTTAGTTAAATAATTTTTGCTAATTCTCAAATCAAATTTAGAACACTAAAAGTTGTATAATATTATCGTTGGCAATACTAAAAGTTGTAGCAAATAGATTAGTTCCTAGTGGGATTTGACTCTAGACTCTAAACTCTTGAATCGGTTTGGCGCTCCAAGAGCTATAATCAGTGATGGTGGAGCACATTTTTGCAATACAGCATTTGCAAAGCTATTAAAAAAGTATGAAATTTGCCATAAGGTTGCCACACCTTACCACTCGCAAAAGTGCGGGCAAGTGGAAGTATTCAACACGGAAATCAAAAGTGTCCTGACCAAGACAGTGAATGCGACTCAAAATGATTTGGCAAGGAAGTTTGATGATGTGTTATAAACTTACGACACAACATTTAAAACCTCAATTGGTATGTCTCCGTACAAGTTGGTGTTTGGAAAAGCATGTCATCTTCACGTGCAGCTTGAGCATAGAGTCATATGGGCACTGCGGCAGTTGAACTTGGATATGCAAATCACCGGCACAAGTATAGTTAAAGAGTTACATGAACTTGAAGAATTTCGATTTCAGGAATTCAAGAGTACGAGATTCCATAAAAAAAGAATAAGATGATGCATGATAAGCATATTTTAGATAGAAACTTCAAGCCTGAAGATCTAGTGTTGTTATACAACTCGAGATTGATATTATTTCCTGGTAAGCTAAAATCTAGATGGTCGGGACCATTTAGATTTGTGCAAGTATTCCCAAGTGGAGCTGTAGAAATTGAATCTGAAGCTGGAATGATTAGGTTTAAAGTGAGTAGGCAAAGACTGAAACACTACCTGAGAATGATTGAAGAAAAAGAGGAAAACGATGTGATGTACTTGGAAGAGCCCAAATATGTGAACGAATTGCAATCATAAAAGCATGCATCGTGCCGTGATGTTAAATCAGGCGCTTCGTCGGAGGCAAACTATTGTAATTTTATAAACTTGTCATGCTGCGATGTTAAATCAAGCGCTTGTTGGGAGGCAACCTAATTTTCTTGTTTTCATCTAGCAATAATTTAGTGTGTGTGTATATATATATATATATATACGCGAGGGGCAGCAAAGTGTGCATCAGTTCGCGAGACTGGGACCAAAAAAATTAAAGAAAAAGAGTATAGGGGAAGCGAAGTGTGCATCACTTTGCGAGGCTCGGACCAAAAAAAATAAAAAATAAAGTGAAGTAAAAAGAGTAGATAGGCAGCAAGTGTGCATCACTTCTTGAGACAAGGATCGGGCATAGCTGAATCGGGTAAAGGGCGTGTCTCCAGGCCGCGCGTCGCGCAGTCTTGGCGTGACCCCAGATTTTATTTTTATTTTTAAATTTTATTGTTATTATTATTATTATTCTTTGTCAATAAATAAATAAACAAATCAAATTAAAAAAATAGAGCATTTTTTTTGTTAAAACCAACGCCCCTCCCCTTTCTTTTAAAACTTTCACCATCACCAAACTCATGCCCAGCTCCCTCCCCAACCCTAACACCCCCTCCCAAAGCAGTCCTCTCAACAGAATCCTCCCTGGTAAGCCCCCGTTGCTCAATTTTGTTTTTCCGTCTGTCTTCTTCTCTTTATCAAACGCTTCCAGTAGTGTTTTCGGTAGGATTATTTAATTGTTATTTTCTGCACTTCTTTCTCTCTTTCTCTCTCTAGTTGTGTTGTTGGTTAAGTGGTGGGATGAGTAATAAATTTTTTTGGACTGGTGGAGCATATTTTGTTGGTAGTTATGCATAGGAGGTGGAAAAATTATAATTCCTACCACCTCAATCTATTTTGGAGGGTGCACTATTGGAAAAGTGAACTAATGAAGCTTAACAAAAATTGTGCACATAAAGTGTTCGATGAATTGCCCGAATAAAATTTTTGGTGAGGTTTCATGAATCTGAGTAGCTAACCTACCTCAATTAGCAATACGAACATCCTTTAAGTGTGAGGTGGATGTTGGGTGTACTATGAACCAGATTGTGCTCTTTCTAAGACAAGGGTCATCCGCGGCCAACACAAGCATATAGTGAACTAATGTTGTTTCTTTGCTCCTTTCAAGTACTATAACCACCTACAAGTAACCATGGTAAGGGTAGGCTACCCTCAGAGAAGCATCCAATTAAACTAAGCTACCTTTAGAGTAGCCTTCCAATAAAACTAGGGCACAGGCTAAGAGTGCTAGTGAGCTTCATATCAAGGCAAGGAACGATAGGGATGCACGGAAAATTTTTGAAACACTACTATAGGAAGTGCAACACAAAAAACTATTTAGGTCGAGCGAAGCACCACTCTTGATTTGTAATGGAGCTTTGAAGCCACCAAGGCTAAGAAGCGCAAGTTGGTTGATGTGCAAGGGCGAGGCAAAGCTGTAGTCACTACAGAATTTGAGTCTCGGGAGGACCAGTCTGATGACGAGGAGTACGTAGAAGTTGATTTACCTGAGGGTGATAGTGAACCTCGTAAATCAGTGGATGACTCAGTGTGGAATAAGAACTTTGTTAGCAAGAAGGCATGGTGACATTGGCAGACACTTAAAGGAAAGCAAGTCAACCCAAACTTGTTCGAGAGGCCGTTGAATTTTGAGGCTGTTAGGAAAGATTTCTTTTTGCTCGTGCAAAATATTGAAAAGAATGGTTGGACACATTTTGCTCAGGGACCGAAGGGTGAGGTGAATGTCACACTTGTACAGGAATTATATGCTAATTGGGATCCAAAATAGGGTGATGATGTCGTCTGGGTCTGCGGTCGTAAGATTGATATCTCTTCCAATGCAATAAATAAGCATACTGTATTCCATTCCAATCTCATGATGAGTATTTGATCCAATTTAAGAATCCGGACCAGCACCGCAGGTTGCAACTAATGTGTGATCCACTGACAGAACCGTCGTGGATAAAAACCAGAAGTTTGGGAAATGGATGCATGACTAGGGAGGCTAGGACTTGGTTGAACTGGGTGAGTAACAGGTAAATTCCAATGACACATAAATCGATTGTATACTGGGAGCATGTGTTCTTGGTGTAAGAACTAATGGAAAATATACTCGTGAATCTTGGGGAGGTGATGCGGAGTTAGATGCACCGAATGCGTAGTACCCAAACACTCTGCCTTTACTTTGGACATACCTTGACCGTATTCTTGGCCAAATATAAGTTAGCCAAACCTGGAGATGATATTAGAGTTGGTACTAAAGGAGCATCACATGATATTTGTTATGTGTCAGACCAAAAGGTGGAGCGGTTCCATAGGATCAGTAAGGATATGCGGTTCATATCTATAGAGAGTGAGATACACTAGTTGAGAATGGAGTTAGAGGCTCGAGATTGCGCACTGGCTGATGCAGCAAAGTCTATGGAGCAGAGGTTGCAGTCTCACATTGCACATTTGATTGATGTCTTTAAGGGTACCATGTCGACCCTTTCTATTGGGGTGAAGATAGATGTAGAGGGGCCCCTTATCATTGAGTTGTGTGCTACTGATAATACTATTGCAGAGGAGACAAGACTAGTTGTTGTGAGTGTAGCAGGCTTGGAAAATGCTGATACTGAGGTTCCCCTGATGGCAGAGGGCGAGCTGATGGATACAATTGATATGCTTGGCGTCACCTTAGAGGATCCAGCATTTCTAAGTACCAATGTTCGCACCCGATCCTCACCATTACCGAGTGATTTTGAGGTAGTTTCTGACACCCAACTCTACTTTTCATATTGCTTAATTATATTTTTGTGATATTGTGCAGCTGAGGACAGTGCACATTCTTAAGTGTGGGCTGGGGTGTCAAGGCCTTAATTTTTATGGCATGTGCTTAATTGTTGGTGATACATCATAAACTACATGATCACTCTTATAGCCATTGTAATTGTATAATTGTAGTAGTATTTTTGTAGTGTTTTAATCCCGAGTTTTCTTTAAACCATAGTACTTTCCCAAGGATGCCAGTTTCTTGAACCGGGTAGTTTGAGGTAGATTTTTTTTTCAAGCTTTGTAAAGAATTGTAGACTTTTCCAACCGATAGATTACCTAGACAGTTTTCTTAAGGAACTAAAGTCTAAAAATACAAAAAGATTTTTTTGTTTTCTGGTGGAACTAACAAAGGAATTGGAGGAAGTTTGAGTAATTTGTGCTTTTGACATGTTTTATATTAAGGCTTAGGTCTGAAGCATTTAATCTGAGTACTTTATTCATGATCTCTATAACATGACATGACAATATGTGTGGCTTTCTTTTGACACTGAGGCTCATCTTTGACTCTTGCGATTAATTTTCGTGTACTTAAATTTTCTGATGACTATGCTAGTTTCTTTAACTTAAGTGTTAGGTCCGAGCCGTCCTAAGCGAGTCATGTGCATTGTATGAGGTGAGACTTTAGTGTACTTTGGGCCATCCTTGGGAGTCCAAAACTTGCCCGAGTGTGAGATAAAGCGAAATGATTAAGTATTGTAAGTTTGGAAAGTGATATAGGCTTTCTTTGACTGACCATTTAACCCATTTTCCTACCAGTATTAATATTATCCGTAGTCACCCCTTTTGAGATTGTAAATATTTTCTTTGGCAACCACATTACAAGTCGAATCCCCTTTGTTCTTAATAAAATTTTGTTAAACCTTTATCTCAGAAAGCACTAAGTAGCTAGAAAGGTAAAGAAAGAGAGTGGGTAGCTTTTGGGTGGAACCACAGAAAGGTTGACAAGGTGCACTTATGTATAAACAAATAAGGTACTAGCTCAAAATACCAAATCAAGTAGAGTGAAAAAAAGAGTAAAAAAATGAATAACACCATCCATATCTTTGTCTGGGCAAGTAAATGTCTTTATGTTGATGTGCTTAATGAAGAAGCGCGTAAATGTGCATGGTTTCACGGTAAGGCATTGAATTGCTCATGAAAGGAATGTTCTTAGAAGTGAAGTGTAGTGTATTAAAGTTCTTAGGAGGGTTAATTACTATTTTCTCAAATATATTCTATATATCACTTAGCCTATATTACAACTTATAAAGTCCTACTTGATCCTACACTTTACGAGCTAAATTAGAAGAGACTTACACTACGGGGCATGCCTATGTACTAACTTGGGTGGCATAAGAGTTTCTTTGTGTGAATGAGCGAATTTTTTCTATATTAAGTCCTTAGACTACACTTCAACTTAAATTGAGTGTATGGACTATTTTGCTGTAGTTTGATAGTGAGGGCACATGATTTTCAAAGGAGGTGATGACCTTGATTTTTGAGTTAGCACAAGGAAAGAGCCATACAGTGGATTGCATTAGAGTCAAGTTTTAAGGCGAGGATGTTAGAAAGGGCGACATGAATATTTTAAATGATCTTGGAATGAGTTTAAAACTTGAAAAAAGGTATGAAGAGTTCATATGCTAGGTTCTAACTATTGATATAAACCATCGTCATTGCTATGATGCTTGAGTATGTTTTGAAAGGTAATTCTTGCCTATGCGCTTAATTTTGAGTTGCTCGAGGACGAGCAATAATTTAAGTGTGGGTGATGATAAATAATGGAAAGTGAATATTTTTGAATATATTTATATATTATATATTGTGTGCGTTATGAGAGATCACATGGTTTTTAAGTAAAAATATGCTCATTACGTGTTTCTTATGTGTAGTAATAAACTTGCCCGAAAAAGGAGCATATGGAAGAAAAATTGGTAAGAAATAGCTGGAAAAAAAAGTCCCAGACAACGAAGTGAAGTTCATTTTGTCAGATCGGGACCGAAGCAATCAAATCAGGAAATCCAAGACAGCAAAGTGAGGGTCACTTCGCTAGACCGGGACTGGGGCAGAACTTTTCCAATCCGAAATAGGAGGAGGAATTTCGGCTCAACCCCACCCTAAACCTCATAAATACGAAATTTAGCCACTTTCTAAAGGGGAGACAATGCTTTGGGAGGCAAGAACATACAAGGAGCAAGATGGAGAATTCTTCTACGAATTTTTCATCATCTTCTTCTTTTTTTCATTGTTGGTTATGACTTTCTATATTGTAATCTTGCATAGTATTATGAATAGCTAAACTCGTCATCTAGGTTTGATGGAACCAATTGTTGGATGATGTCTTGATTGCGTTTTGGTATAATTAAGCTGTTTTTACTCTTAATTGTAAAACTATGTGTTTCTTGTTGTTAATTGAAGGGCCCTCGAATAATCGTGTCTAGTTGTCTTGTGTTGCTTGAGAGAGAACACTTTATTAGATTTTTGTTGAAAAACGCCCCTTTTGAGTAAGATAAGAGATTAATTACTGAATTTAAAAGAGAGAATAGAGATAACGAAGCTGTGGCGGGTCATTTATGAGTTGTACGAAGTGTTAATTAGAGTAGTTTGAGAGAATACTTTAGTAAGTTAACGTAATTGATCAAAAGATAATTGCGTTAAATAAGAACTTATCATATTTAGAGAATATTGCGGCGAGATTATACCTAACGTGTCAAGAATTAATCTAACAATTTGGGAAATCATAAACCCTAGATCCTTCCTTGAATTCAACTTTATTCTTGCTCACTGATAGTTTTTTATTGTCAATTTTCCTTAGTTAAATAATTTCTGTTAATTCTCAAATCTAATATTGAACCCCGATAGTTGTCTGAGCTTATCATTGAAGATACTAAAAGTTGTAGCAAATAGTTTAATTCCTTGTGGGATTCGACTCTGCACTCTTGAACCGGATTATTTTTGTGCATCGACCGCTTAGTCCTTTTTATAAGGCATATTTGGGCGTGATCAATCACCCTTTTAACTAATGTAATTCTGCCATGGCATATAAAAAGATCTAGACATGGGACTCACGATCCTCTCTAAGAGGTAAAGACCATAAACTAACGAGAAATTTTCTTAAAGCACTATTGTTTAGTAGTTTTTAGCTATCTATAGATATCATTTTCTATATTACGGCTTGTAGATATATTTTCTATTGTTAATAAGATGTATTTGATATATTTAAGCTACTGTATTCATGAATACTGTAGCAAAAATAGACGTGAATCGGGAAACTCCAACTTATCAGTTGTTGTATTCGACTGTATTCACGAGCTGTATTCGTGAATACATTAATGTATATTGCATTAAAAGGACCTTTCAAATGTTTTAAAAAGGAAAGAAAATCAATTTACCAAATAGTCTCCTAATATAACTCAATTAACACAATTATATCACCCATAATATGTATTTCTTTCTTCATGAAAGAATTTCAATCTAAAAAATAGGAAAAAACAGAGCAATCTCTGGATTTTCAATTCTCCCTTTTTCTGTTGTTCCAGTTTGTACCCAGTTTTGTTTTCCACCACGACAAATAGGGATTGGTACAATTATATATAGAAATAAGATATAATTCGATTTTACGTATGGCAAATTTAACAGTGTTATTGCGTCATTCTGACAAGTGGAACAGTGAGAGTAACTACGCCGATTATTTGATTGAGGGAATAGTGATAAAGGAGCATGCATCGTATAATGATTTGGTTGCGTCAATTTCTAAGCAACTGGACATAGATTTGAGCTCTAAATCCATTTAAATTCAATACAAAGTAGAAGAAAATTACACGCTAATGGAAATACACAATGATATGGGTTACAAGGTGTATGTAGAGTTGAAAAAGAGAACAGAAAATTCGAGATGTATCCTTTGTGCATAACAACAATCGACAAAGAAGTTGTAGCTGAAGGTAGTTTAATTCAAGGCGACATTGTGTAAATTGACAAAGCAGTTCAAAGGTATAAATTTGATACAGATGATATACTTGCTCTTGATGTTTTCAATTCAGGCGAACCAAATTGGGGTGTTCGAACTAGACAAGGATTTGATAATTTTAAAAATGAATCAAAGGGAAGTTATGGCTGGACAAGTATATAAGTATAAGGCTACATTGAAAGAGGTGATGGAGCATTATGCTATATCTGAAAGGTTTCAATTCCGGGTTGATAGGTCTAATACTATCAGGTTTGAGTGTTCTTAATTATTCATTATTTTTTGTATATTGTATTCATAGTAGGAGTTGAAAATAGTATATAGATGTATTTAGGTGTATTTGGGAATTTTTACTTGACCTTCACTATTGTGTTTTTGTATTTTTTATGTATTTCAAATACACGTATTCGTGTATTTTACTGGTTAAAACTTTGTACATTGTCTCTCGTTATTTTTTTAAATGTATTAGTTGTATTTAAATTTATGCATATAACTACAGGCATATTCAGACATATTTAAATGTATACCCTTTTATTATATATATATATATATATATATATATATATATATATATATATATATATATATATATATATATATATATATATATATATATATATAAGTATATTTTTGTAAGCATTTATACTGATCATATGTATAATGATAAATCCTTTGCAGCTATGCATTATTATGTATATTAGAAGATTGTGAATGAAAGTTTAAGGCTCAAGCATTAACAAATCATAACTATTCAAAGTGAAAGAGTACAATGATAAGCATACATGCCTGTTGAAGAACAAGGTGTATGAGCAACATCAGGCAAGTTGCAGCCTAGGGGGTATGATTAGTCCCAAGCTTACTAATCATAAAAGAAAATACACCCCAAAGGATATAATTGATGATGTGAAATCAGCTTTAGGTGTAGATGTTAGCTACATGTTAGTACGGCGGGCTAAAGAAAAGGCAATGAATTTTTTGAGAGGTGAACCGGCTGAGTCATAAAAAAATTACCTGGATACTTATATATAATAGATATGATATATCCTGGTTCGTACATTAGAATGGTAAAAATCGTCAAAAATGAGTTCATGTATGTGTATAAATCTTTGTATGCCTTTATAAAAGGGTTCGATCATTATAGACCCATTGTGTTTATGGATGGAAGTCACTCTAAAATCTTATTACACCGAGACATGCGTCTCGGCCAGCACGTTGGATGGTGCGGGTAAGTATGTGGATTATAATAAAATTTGTTAATATTAATACCTATATCATATAAAATGAGTTCCATTTTAAAGATTGAAATACATATTTTAAGAATATGTATGCAATTGTCTTTGCAGGTCATATATTGCAACTAGCATATGATGTTATTGCTTCAGAGAATGATGCTGCTTGGTCGTGGTTCTTTTAGCAATTCAAGAAAGCATATGGTGAGAGGGAAAACATATGCATCGTTTCAGATAGGAATGAGAGTATCATCAAATCTGTATCTAGAGTGTATCCAGATGTACCATATTTTGCTTGTATATGGCATCTATGGAACAACGTATATAAGAAATTCAAAAATAGCCATGCAAAGTTGAGCAAGATATATTTCTCGATGGCAAAAGCATACGCACAGGCTGAATTTGACAATCTAATGGAGAAGGTGGAGAAAGTAGATATTAGGGTGAAAGAATACTTGGAGTTAGCTGGATACGAAAAGTGGGCTCAGATGTATGCACCTGTTAACAGGGGATGGACCATGACGTCAAATATTATTGAGTCAATTAATGTTGCACTAGTGTCAGCAAGGGAATTGCCAATATACGACTTCCTCGAAGAAGTTAGGAAGATGTTTGGACGTTGGAATTGTAGCAACTGGAAAGAAGCTACACAAACATACACAACTCTTGGAAAAAAATACCATGAGATGCTTACTTCGAATGAGGCAATGTCTACATGCATGACTGTAAGTTTTATTTTTATACGTCATTGTATTATATATTTAGCCCTTGTACAAGGTTTAATTTTTTCTGACACAATTTATACTATCTGGAATACAGTCCATAGGTTTAGTGTATCGTTCGTTGAATTTAAATTTTTTGTTTCTATATATGCATTTCATAAACAGATATTTAATGTATATTAATGTATTCATAAAGTAAGATGTCATTATCTTTAATATTTTGCCAGTCTACATATAGGATGTAATCTTCTGTATTCAAACAATTATATTGTATTCAATTGCATATTTGTCCATTCTATATATAAAAATATGTTTGTACTCAATATGTATATGATTTAATTCATATTGTTTTATATTTAATACGTCTATTCTTTGGTATATAAATGATTTTTTTTTGTTTATATATGTTCAAAACTTACAGGTCTATATTTAAATGTAGGTGGTACCATCGACTGAATACTTGCATAGAGTAAACGATGAATGGAGGCATTACACCGTGTGCCTGTTAGAGAGAAAATATGTTTGTGGGAGGTTCCAAGTTTACAAATAACCATGCCCACATGCTTAGGCCGTATTGAAGAGCAAGTTTCTAATGCCAAAAGATTATTGCTCTGACTATTACAAGCCAAATTCTCTTGTAATGACATATAGTGTGCATGTATATCCGCTGCCAGACAGAAATAAATGAAATATACCAGCACATATTTCAGAGGAAGTTGTATTACCGCCCAAATGGAAAAGACCTCCTGGAAGGCCAAAGAAGAAGCGTGATAAGCCATTTATTGAATTGTTGCAGCAGAAAAATCAACATTCAAGTAGCATATGTGGGCAGGGAGAACATATAAGCGAACGTGTAGAAATGCTCCTTGTAGGACTTAGTTCGCATTCTAACTTGTATTAATGTTACAATGATGTATCATAGATTTCGGTGATATTTTGGATTTTTTTCGTGAATAGATTCTGGATATTGTTAGTTAGTGTATTAGATTATAATGTGAATACATAATTCAGGGTATACTCATATTCTATATTCGAAAATGTCTGGCTACATACGAAAAAAACTATTATAAATATATGAATATGAGTGTATTATAAAAAGATTTTATATGTCATTCAGCAATACATAAGTCATTCATTTTTTAAGACATCTAATTAAATCTAGATACAAAAATTGTTTGGATTTGAGATTGTATAAACTTTCTGAATATACAAACCCAAAAAATAAATATGTATACACATGAATACAGTCTTTTAAATTCTGTTAAAAACTACCTGTTGAATACATTTGAATACATCCTATTTCATACATACTTACACAATCTGTTATACACTGTGGCTGACTTGAATATACAAATCCAACCAAATACATCTAAATATAGATATATACATATTTGATGGCATATGAATATACTTGTTACATAGATGTAAATACAACAGGTTGAATACATACTTATACAATCTGCTGAATACATACTTATAGCCCCTGTATTATTCAGTTTCTGACTTGAATATACAATCCAAACGACTGAATCTGATTACATACTAATATATCCTGTTGAATACATACGGAAATGCAAGTGTGTTATACACTATGTCTGACTTGAATATACAAATCCAACCAAATAAATACAGTTACATACACATTTGTATAAGCATGAATATAACCTGTTTAAAAAATATAAATACAACTAGTTGAATACATATTTATAAAACCTGTTGTGACGACTCGACCCGTAATCTCATGTGTTGTTGCTCCGTTTCTCCCATTTTATGCTCTTCATGATTCGTTATCGGCATGTGATGTGTTAGAATTGATTCAGATTGATTTTGATAAGAAATGAGATACTTAGTCTCTTCAAGGAAAGTTTAAGTTGGAAAAGTCAACCTAAAGTTGACTATTAAGTTAGAGGGCTCGGATGTGATTTTCGGTAATTCTGTTAGCTTCAGGAGATGATTTGTGACTTAGGAGTGTGATCGGAATTGATTTTGGAGGTACGGTGTAGAATTAGGCTTGAATTGGCGAAGCAGAATTATGGCGAATTCCGGTTGATAGGTGAAATTTTGATCCGAGGGTCGGAATGGGATTCCAAGAGTTACTGTAGCTCCGTTGGGTAATTTTGGATATGTGTAGAAATTTTTAGGTCATTCGGCATCGTTTGGTTAGGTTTTTGATCGAATGCGCATTTCGGAAGTTTTGAAGAAACTTAGGCTTTGATTTGGTGAAATTTGATGATTTTTGTGTTAACTATAGTGTTTTGGTGGTTCGAGCAAGTTTGAATAATGTATTAGGATGTATTGTTATTTTTGGTTCAGGTCCCGGGGGCCTCGGGGTGAATTCGAGTGTCTAGACGAGAGTTTTTGAAGTTTGTTTTAGGTCTGATATTGATGTCATCTGGTATTTTCGCATCTGCGGAAATGAACCACAGAAGCGGGTAGAGGAGCGCAGAAGCGATTTCGAATGGGGTTGAGGAGCTCCGCATAAGCGGACCCATTTTGCATCAGCGAGTCCGCAGGAGCGAGTGAGTAACCGCAGAAGCGGTCTTGGGTGAACCGCAGAAGCAGAGTTCGAGTCGCAAAAGCGGAGATTGGGCTTTTAAGTGAGAACCGCATAAGCGAATTTTTGGCCGCATAAGTGGTCCCGCATAAGCGGAAGCGGGACCGCAAAAGCGAAAGTTGCTGTGGACAGAAGGGTTTTAAATGTTATATTTCATCCGCGAGCAAGAGGTAGTTTCCACCATTTTTGAACGACTTGGAGAGCTTTGGGCGAGAATATTTCGAGGGTTTTAACTGAGAATCGGTTGGAGGTAAAATCCTTGGCCTAATTATTCAAGATTTTGTTAGATTTAACATGGAAATTGGTTGAAATTCATTAAAATGGGGTAAACCTAGGGCTTGAATTTTGATATTTCAAATGGGGATTTGATAGGTCATTTGAGCTCGGATTTGGGAGTTTTTGGTATGTATGGACTAGTGGCGAGATGAGGAATCCGGTAATGTAAGTTTTGTAATATTTTGATAAGCGAGCCCGGGGCTCGGGTTTTGCTAGTTTCGGGATTTTTGCTATATTTCAATTATTTTCGATTGGGTGTTGTTCCATTGGCATATTGTGATGTATTCGCTCTATTTTTGGTTAGATTTGACGCACGTGGAGGCCAATTTGAGGGGCAAAAGGCATCGCGGGCTAGAGGTTTCACCGATTCGAGGTGAGTAATACTTGTAAATGATATCATGAGGGTTTGAAACCCCGGATTTGCACATCATAGTACTGTATTGAGGTGACTTGCACGCCGGATAACGGGCATGGGGTAGATCACCATTGGGGATTGTGACTTGTTCCGTCCCACTTAATGAAATAACTATCTAATTGATTGGAGCTTAGTTAACATCTTTATAGGAATGGATTAATTGTCGTGTTTGGGCCTCGGGTCAACTGATTGAATCCTTAGGGATTATTATCATTGTTTACATGATGCTTAGCATGTTTTCATGATATCAATCATGAGTTAAACACTGTCTCGAAATGATTAGTAAATTTCTAAAGTTTTAAACACTTAATTTATAATTCCTAATAATTGGAACTGAAAATGATAAACTTGATTGTGCCTGTGTGGATTACATGCATATATCTGGACTGAGTGTGGATCGGGTTGCACGCCGCAATGAATGCTACGATGATATTGCGCTTGGGCTGTAGGAGCCTCTCCGGAGTTTGAACCCCCACAGTGAGCGCGGGTACCCAAATGGATCGGGTTGTGTGCCACAGCGGTCATGTGCATTGCATTGCATTCACGTATTGATTCCTGTTTGTACTACGTGGCATGACATTCAACACTCTCATGTCATAGGCATCCATGCTATTTCTTGCACTGTGTACTAGATACCCTAGTGTTATTTGTTAATAGAGTGTTGTGCCCGAGGGGCTGGCTTGTGTGCGGACTTGCACTACTTGATATCGCATTCATATGCTTACTGTTGGAAAAAGGATATTTTCAAAAGAGGTTTTTAACTAAGCTAGATATTTTCTAAAGGACTTTCATGGAATTACTGTTTTCTCAACGTTCTTACTGTCCTATATAGCATGATGGAGTGTTTTACATATTTTCTTACCGCTCAGTTATTATTTACTCTTATTACTCATTAAGTTGGAGTACTCACTTTACTCCCTGCACCTCTTGTGCAGTTGCAGGTATTGTTCACCCGGTAGCGGGTTATTAGCGGATTGAAGGTATTGCTATTGAAGCTGAGCAAGGTGACCGCCAGCGTTCGCGGCACCGGATTTCATCTTTTGAACTCCAGATTTTATTTTGCATATATTGTTGGCCCTATAGTGGTGTTCAGTCCTCTTTAAATGCTCGTGACTTGTGACACCACGGTCGAGTTGTGTTGGGTGGTAAATATCAATTATTAATGCCACTAAGTCGTATTATTCATTCATTTATGTTTATTAATTGTTAAAGAGGGGCATTGTTGTTCTGTTGGCTGGCCTTGTCTTCATGAGAGGTGCCATCACGACCGGGTTTGGGGAATTGGGTCGTGACAAGTTGGTATCAGAGCCTAGGTTACTAGGTCTCACGAGTCATGAGCAGGTGCAGTAGAGTCTTGTGGATCGATACGGAGACGTCTGTATTTATCCTCGAGAGGCTGCAGAACCTTTAAGAAAACTTCACTTTCTTGGAATTCTTATCGTGCGTACTTGATTCAGCTTGAGATATAACTCTTTAAATTCCTTCCATACGTCGGTATGCGTACAAGAGCACTCAGTATTGTATGTGCCTTGATGGCTTGTGATTCCCCGATCAAGGAGCGAGATGTGATCTTCCTGAGTATGTTGGGCCAGTCTGGATGACTTGAGGCCAGATCTTTGCCTATGGCTTGAGCACCGAGGTGCTGATCGTGTGAGCAAGTGTTTTGAACTTGTATGTTCAATATTGTCCTTATTAGCCGGAATGGCGGTTGGATATCCATGTGATGAGTATTTTAGTGCTGCAAGATATATCTATGTGACTCGGTAGTGACGAAGAAGTCTGCTGGATAGTAGGTGAATTGTTAAGTGTTCGATTCCTATTATGATTCGATGCGTAGCCCGAGTTATGGGCGCGTGAAGAATATTTTTGTGTCTCTTAGTGGGAAGTGAAGTACATTACGTGTGACGGTATGAGTTCAGACTCAGGAAGACTAAATGGTGTTGCTATGTGTATGATGCTGGAAGGTGTGCTGAAATACTAAATTGAGGCGAAGCAGGTGGGTTATCTCCTGTGGAGTGTTCTTGGGTGGTACGATTCTTATGTATACTGTTAGAAGATCTCATGTGTAATTGAACAGTACGTGTTGAAATTTGATAAATTTGGGTCGCTTAAGGGAGTGGACCCAACTGATGTGGGGATGAATGCAAGGTTTGCAGAGGATTATAGTACTAGATGATCTGTGTTTTCACAAACTTGTAGATGACGTATGTTTAATCTCACTATAATATTGTGGCATCATTAGAGTAAAAGTATTATAGGTTATTAAATGTGTCCTGATAGATGGCTTCGAGCTAAGTTGGGGAGGTTGCTATTGATTAGCAGATTGCACAGTTATGTGCTATGTTGGTTCCTTTTCAAGGTATGCTTGCGGATCAGTCCTGGTTGCAGAAAATGAGCCGAGGGTGGCACGAGTGAAGAAAAATTTTGGCGAAGGTTACATGGTGCTTCGTAGATGTGAGAAAATAATAGGATGTCTTGAGCTGTTGCTGGTAAAGAATGCTCAGTGTGTAGAGAAGGAAGATGTTTGGTTGTATTGGAATGAGATCATATCCTGCGGTGTCAGAGTACTAATAAGGTACGAGTGGTTCTGTTCATTGAGTTAGGTAATTTGCTGTCACGACCCGGATTTCTCACCATCAGGATCGTGATGGCGCCTACTCGTGGTAGCTAGGCAAGCCAATTTACTCACCGTTTCCATTTGTAAAACCATCATGTTGTCAATTTATAGCATCATTAATAATAACAAAAATAACTGCGAAAGTCTAATTTTATAAGTCTGAAATAAATACGAAATGTTCAACAACATTCTCTACCCAAGATTTGGTGTCACATACTCACGAACCACTAAGAATAAACTACATATAAATGTCTGAAAGAAATATAACAGTTGTCTGTCTCGAAATAATGAGGCAACAGTATAAATGAAAACAAAAGAAGAGCCGCCGGGCCTGCGGACGCCTGCAAGGCTACCTCAGTCTCGTGAGAATAAAATCCTGCTCTCGAACTACTGCTGCTGCTGCTGCTCAAAACCTGGACCTGTGCAAAAATACACAGAAGAGTAGTATCAGTACAACCGACCCCATGTGCTAGTAAGTGTCTAACCTAACCCCGGCGAAGTAGTGACGAGGCTAGACTGGACCCCACATAAACCTGTGCAGTTATAA
>MU736712.1:423302-434392 GCA_026770625.1 Nicotiana glauca | reverse complement strand
CCAGAGTAACAACCAAACAGCTTAAAGTCCACAATGAAACAAGAAGTCAATATTCAGACATAACCACAGATATCAACAACTGTTGCGGCGTGCAACCCGCTCCATAATTATCATTGTTGCGGCGTGCAACCCGCTCCACATATCACTGTTGCGGCATGCAACCCGCTCTACATATCACTGTTGCGGCGTACAACCCGACCCATATTATTTACCAGTTATCATTATTGCGGCGCGCAACCCGCTCCTCAATATCATTTAACAGTCTGAGTCCCCAAGCAACAGTCACAATGAAGGGACACACAGTAGACAAATACATAGCAAACATCCCGGGAAGGGAGTACAATTAACAGTTCAATCATCCCGGCAAGGGAGCACAATTAATATTCAATCATCCCTGCAAGGGAGCACAATTAACAGTTCAATCATCCCGGCAAGGGAGCACAATTAATGGTTCAATCATCCCGGCAAGGGAGCAAAATTAATAGTTCAATCATCCCGCCAAGGGAATAATCAGTAACTCTTTCTCTTTCTTTCTTTTCTTACTCCACGATACCACTGGCGCCCAAGCTCTAAGAAATTCTTATCTCATATTCCGTCACAAACAACAATATAACGACATCCCAGTGAGGGAACACACATTATCTCAATTATCCCGGCAAGGGGGTTACCATAACCACATTTAGTTCCAACATCTAACCACCACAGCTATAACCAACCTATTACCACACTTAACCACCTCAGTTACATCTAACCGACTACCACACCCAACTACCCTATCTATAACTAATCTGTTACAATACTTAATCACCTCAGCTATAACCATAAGCTTTACCTAACACAAGGAAACACCACCCTAAGAATCCGTAATATCTCTTAAGAACACAACACCAGGGAATCACAACTTAACCATAGCCCGCCAAGAGGGCAACATAATGATCGCTCATCTTTCTCACTTTTACTTCACAATTCTTTTCAACGCACATGCTCTAGAGGTTCAATTATCACTTGTACTTTCACAATTCGTTCTACAACTGGAGCCAACGCTCCTTAATGACGCTAGTCATTTCATATACTTTCAATATTTGTATCGCAATTCGAGCCAATGCTCTTAGGAATCAAATTATCATATTATCATTCACATGTTATTCACAACATATAGAATTACCCCAATTAAACATGGAATTCACAATCAGTTCATGGTAATCATATTATAAAGACTCACGGTCATGCTAGACCCCAATATATAGATAATCGTCATGGGCCTCACTGAACCTGGCCACGCGGACCACACAAAAATGCACCGCGGCCGCATGGCTTCCAGCGCGGACCGCACTGATTTGGTGCGCGGCCGCGCTGGTTGAACTTAAAACCAACAACTCTCTGAACCAGTCCACGCGAACCGCGCAGAAATGCACCGCGGCCGCGTGGGACCTGCTACTCTGCCACATCTGATATTTTAAGCCTAAGGCCTCCCGTGACCCACTCAAAACTCACCCGAGCCCTCGGGGTTCCAAGCCAAACATACACGTAACTCCAAAAACATCCTAATGACTTACTGGAGCGATCAAATCGCCAAAATAACATCAAAATCATTGAATCAAGCCTCAAGATCATCATTTCCATTTCAAAATTCATAAACTTCCAAATTTAGACATTTAGGTCCAAAACACGTCAAACGACGTCCGATTTCAACCAAACTTTACAGGAAGCGCTTAAACAATATATAAGACTTGTACCGGGCGTCGGAACCAAAATACGAGCCCGATACCATAGTATTTTAATCAATTTTTATTTTCATTTTCCTTAATAATTTCAGAAAAACAATTTAACAGAAAAATTCTTTTACTCAGGTTCTAGACCTCGGATTTCGACTCCGGGCACATGCCCGAGTCCCATATTTTTCTACAGACCTTCCGGGACCGTCCAATCTCGGGTCCGGGTCCGTTTACCAAAAATGTTGACCAAAGTCATCTATAATCATATTAATATCAAAATTCTTCAAATTTTCCACAGAGTTCACATATGTCAACACAAAAAATTTCCGACTACGCGCCCGGACTGCACACGCAAATTGAGGCAATAGAAAATAAGGTTTTCAAGGCCTCAGAAGCATAAAACGGATGAGAAAAATAGGTGATGACCTTTTGGGTCGTCACATCCTCCACCTCTAAAACAACCGTTCGTCCTCGAACTGACAAAAGAAAGAAGTACCTGAGTCGGGGAAAAAATATGGATAACGGCTCTGCATATCAGACTCGGACTCCCAGGTCGATGCCTCAGGAGGCTGACCTCTCCACTGAACACGTACTGAAGGAAAATTCTTCAACCTCAACTGTCGAACCTGCCGGTCTAGAATAGCTACCGGCTCCTCCTCGTAAGATAAATCCTTGTCCAATTGGACAGTGCTGAAGTTTAACACATGTGTAGGATCGCTGTGATACCTCCGAAGTATAGATATACGGAGAACTGGATGCACGGCTGATAAGCTAGGTGGCAATGCAAGTCTATAACCCACCTCTCCCACTCGATCAAGTATCTCAAACGGACCAATGTACCTTGGGCTAAGCTTGCCCTTCTTTCCGAACCTCACCATGCCCTTCATAGGCAACACCCGGAGCAATAATCGCTCACAAACCATAAAATCTACATCTCGGACCTTACGGTCTGCATAACTTTTCTGCCTAGACTGAGCTAAACGCAGTCTCTCCTGAATAATCTTGAACTTATCTAAGGCCTCCTGAACTAAGTCAGTACCCAACAACCAAGCCTCTCCCGGCTCAAACCATCCGACTGGAGACCGACATCGCCTACCATACAATGCCTCATATGGAGTCATCTGAATGCTGGCCTGGTAGCTGTTATTGTAGACGAACTCTGCTAAAGTCAAAAACTGGTCCCACGAGCCTCCAAAGTCAATGACAGAAGCTCGGAGCATATCTTCCAAAATTTGAATAGTCCACTAGGACTGACCGTCCGTCTGAGGATGGAATGTTGTGCTCAACTGAACCTGGGTGCCTAACTCTTGCTGAACCGCTCTCCAGAAGCGCGAGGTAAACTGCGTACCCCTATCTGAGATGATGGATACCGGCACCCCATGAAGGCGAACAATCTCCTGGATATAAATCTCAGCTAACCTCTTGGATGAATAGGAGACTGCTACTGGAATGAAATGTGCTGACTTGGTCAGCCCATCAACAATGACCTAAATAGCATCAAACTTCTTCCGAGTCAACGGAAGTCCAGTAATGAAATCCATTGTAATCCGCTCCCACTTCCACTCGGGAAGCTCAATCCTCTGAAACACACCACCAGGCCTCTGATGCTCGTATTTGACCTACTGACAATTCAAACACCGAGCGACATACGTGACAATGTCCTTTTTCATCCTACGCCACCAATAATGCTACCGCAGGTCCAGATACATCTTCGCAGCACCAGGGTGAATAGAATACCGAGAACTATGGGCCTACGCTAAGATCAACTCTCGAATCTCATCAACATTGGGCACACAAAATCGCCCCTGCAATCTCAACACCCCGTCGTCACCTAAGGTTACCTTTGTGGCACCTCCATGCTGCACCGTGTCTCTCAAGACACACAAATGGGGATCATCAAACCACCGTTCACGGATACGCTCCAATAGAGAAGAACGAACGAGAGACCGTGCAAGCAAACACTCTGCTAGGCTTAGAAATATCTAATCTCGCAAATCGGTTGGCCAAGGCCAGAACATCTAAAGTAAGCGGTCTCTGGCTGACCGGAATATAAGTGAGACTACCCATACTGGCAGACTTTCTACTCAATGCATCGGCCACCACATTGGCCTTACCTGGGTGATATAAGATAGTAACATCATAATCTTTCAACAACTCTAACCATCTCCCCGGCCGCACATTCAACTCCTTCTACTTGAACAAGTACTGAAGGCTCTTGTGATCCGTGTATACCTCACACGCCATACCATATAGATAATGCCTCCAAATTTTCAAAGCATGAACAACCGCTGCCAACTCTAGGTCATGAACCGAATAATTCTTCACATGGATTTTCAACTGTCTCGAAGCATAGGCAATAACTCTGCCATCCTGCATCAATACCGCTCCAAGCCCAGTACGGGAAGCATCACAATAGACTGTGTAAGGCCCTAAATTTGTGGGCAAAACCAACACTGGTGCCGTAGTCAGAGCTGTCTTGAGCTTCTGAAAGCTCGCCTCACACTCGTCTGACCACTTAAACTGGGCACCCTTCTGGGTTAACCTGGTCATCGGGGCTGCAATAGAAGAGAACCCCTCTACGAACCGACGATAGTAACCCGCTAACCCCAAGAAACTCCGGATCTCGGTCACAGAAGCTGGTCGAGGCCAATTCTTGACTGCCTCAATCTTTTTTGGGTCCACCTAAATACCCTCTACCGATACAATATGACCCAGAAATGCAACCGAACTCAACCAGAACTCGCATTTTGAAAGCTTAGCATATAACTGACTATCCTTTAGAGTCTGAAGAACCACTCTGAGGTGCTGCTCGTGCTCTTCATGACTGCGGGAGTACACCAGGATATCATCTATAAAGAATATCACGAACAAGTCTAGATAAGGCCTGAACACTTGGTTCATCAACTCCATAAATACTGCTGGGGCATTGGTCAGCCCAAATGACATGACTAAAAACTCATAGTGCCCATATCGAGTGCGGAATGCTGTCTTAGGGACATCAGACGCCCTAATCTTCAGCTGATGGTAGCCAGATCTCAATTCTATCTTTGAGAACACCCTTTCTCCCTGGAGCTGGTCAAACAAATCATCAATCCTCGGCACTGGATATTTGTTCTTTATTGTCACCTTGTTCAACTGCCGGTAATCAATGCACATTCTCATCGATCCATCCTTTTTCTTCACAAATAACAGCGGCGCACCCCAAGGAGAAACACTAGGCCTGATGAAGCCCTTCTCTCATAAATCCTGCAACTGGTCCTTTAACTCTGGCGGGGCCATGCGATACGGCAGAATAGAAATGGGTTGCGTGCCCGGAACCAGATCAATACACGGCAGGTCTGAAGGGAACATCCAAAACTCGCGAACTGTGGGCACAGAATCGATAAAGGAAACCTCAGTACTAGAATCACAACACAAGCTAAGTAGACCCAACACCCTTTCTTGGCCATACGCCGAGCCTTCACATACGATATAGTACTGCGGGTAGAATGACCAGATACGGCACAAGATAAGACCGAAGCTTCTCTACCACAAGACAGAATAGTACCTGCACCTCCACCTCTAATACCTTTACCTCTACTTTTCGCATCTCTACCTCCACCTTTACTACCTTTATCTCCACAAAGTCTCCGAAGAAGTAGCTGATCTATCACTAGTCTGTGTTGCTGCTCAGCCGAAGAAGCGGTACATGACCTTACCATTTACGAAAGAACGGAGTAGAAATTCAATCATCATTTGAGAAATCAATCGCACGACAAGAAGGAACAAATAAGAGGTTTTCCTAACTCAATAGACTCTGAGGAACAAGTACAAACGTCTCCGTACCTACCTCTCAGACTCTACTAAGTTTGTTCGTGAGTTGTGAGACCTATGTAACCTAGTACTCTGAANATAAAGGTCTAAAAGAAATATAACAGTTGTCTGTCTCGAAACAATGAGGCAACAGTATAAATGAAAAACATAAGAAGAGACGCCGGGCCTGCGGACGCCTGCAAGGCAACCTCAGTCTTGTGAGAATAAAATCCTGCTCCCGAACTACTGCTGCTGCTGCTGCTCAAAACCTGGACCTGTGCAAAAATGCACAGAAGAGTAGTATCAGCACAACCGACCCTATGTGCTGGTAAGTGTCTAACCTAACCCAGGCGAAGTAGTGACGAGGCTAGACTGGACACCATATAAACCTGTGCAGTTATAAATATGCAGCGGAAAGCGAATACCAAGTAAATAACAATATGGGAGGGGAAAACATGCTATGCGGAAATACAATTAGTAGTAATCCAGCGTAACAACCAAACAACTTAGAGTCCACAATGAAACAAGAAGTCAATATTCAGACATAACCACAGATATCAACAACTGTTGCGGTGTGCAACCCGCTCCATAAATACCACTGTTGCGGTGTGCAACCCGCTCCACATATCACTGTTGCGGCGTGCAACCCGACCCACATTATTTACCAGTCATCATTGTTGCGGCGCACAACGCGCTCCTCAATATTATTTAACAATCTGAGTCCCCAAGCAACAGTCACAATGAAGGGACACACAGCAGACAAATACATAGCAAACATCCCGGCAAAGGAGTACAATTAACAGTTCAATCATCTCGGAAAGGGAGCACAATTAATATTTCAATCATCTCGGCAAGGGAGCACAATTAACAGTTCAATCATCCTGGCAAGGGAGCACAATTAATAGTTCAATCATATCGGCAAGGGAGCACAATTAATAATTCAATCATCCCGACAAGGGAGCACAATTAACAGTTCAATCATCCCCGCAAGGGAATAATCAGTAACTCTTTCTCTTTCTTTCTTTTCTTACTCCACGATACCACTGGAGCCCAAGCTCTAAGAAATTCTTATCTCATATTCCGTCACAAACAACAATATAACAACATCCCAGTGGGGGAACACACATTATCTCAATTATCCCGGCAAGGGGGTTACCATACCAACATTTAGTTCCCACATCTAACCACCACAAATATAACCAACCTATTACCACACTTAACCACCTCAGTTACATCTAACCGACTACCACGCCCAATCACCCTATCTATAAATAATCTCTTACAATACTTAATCACCTCAGCTATAACCATAAGCTTTACCTAACACAAGGAAACACCACCCTAAGAATCTGTAATATCACTTAAGAACACAACACCAGGGAATCACAACTTAACCATAGCCCGCCAAGAGGGCAACATAATTATCTCTCATCTTTCTCACTTTTACTTCACAATTCTTTTCAAAGCACATGCTCTAGAGGTTCAATTATCACTTGTACTTTCACAATTTGTTCTACAACTGGAGCCAACGCTCCTTAATAACGCTAGTCATTTTATATACTTTCAATATTTGTATCGCAATTTGAGCCAATGCTCTTAGGAATCAAATTATCATATTATCATTAACATGTTATTCACAACATATAGAATTACCCTAATTAAACATGGAATTCACAATTAGTTCATGGTAATCACATTATAAGGACTCACGGTCATGCTAGACCCCAATGTATAGATACTCGTCACCATGCCTATATATCGTACTCGATCACATAGAAATTAGCAATAAGACTCAACTCCTATTCTCTCAGGCTAAGGTTAGACCAAACACTTACCTCAAAGCCTTGAAGTCCGCTTAACCTACAACTATTGCTTTACCTCGTGATTCAACCTCCCATTCGCTCGAACCTAATCACAATTTGTTCAATTACTTTAATAAATACTATATGAATTGGTTTGAATGCATAAAAATGGTTTTCCCAAGTTTTACTCAAAAATTCCCAAAATGCCCCCGGGTCCACGTGGTCAAAACCTAAGGTTCGGATTAAAACCTGATTACCCATCCCCCCCATGAACTCAAATATGTGATTTGTTTGGAATCGGACCCCAAATTTTGGAACCCTAGTTCTACCCTAAATTCCCAAATTTCCCTATTAAAATCCTTCTTTTGAAGTTGAAAGTATGTTTAAAGATGTTATGGAGTAAAAAAAATAAATTAGAAATCACTTACCAATCGTTTTGAAGAAGAAGAATTGTTTGGAAAATCACCTCTTATGTTTTGGGTTTTGAAAAAGTGTAAAAATAGTTGAAAATCTTGGATTTATATACTTTACTGAAGGTTGGCGCGGACCGCACAGAAATGCCACGCGGCCGCGCCGAAAAAGGGAAGAAAATTGGCTCTCTGAACCTACCCAGTGTGGACCGCATTGTTTTGGTGCGCGGCCGCGCTGGTCGAACCCAAGCCATGGGCCTCACTGAACCTGGCCACGCGGACCGCACAGAAATGCACCGCTGCCGCACGGCTTCCAGCGCAGACCGCACTAATTTGGTACGCGACCGTGCTGGTTAAACTTAAACCAACGACTCCCTGAACCAGTCCATGCGGACCACGAAGAAATGCACCGTGGCCGCGTGGGACCTGCTACTCTGCCACATCTGATATTTTAAGTCTAAGGCCTCCCGGGACCCACTCAAAACTCACCCGAGCCCTCGGGGCTCCAAACCAAACATACACGTAACTCCAAAAACATCCTACTGACTTACTCGAGCGATCAAATCGCCAAAATAACATCAAAATTATTGAATCAAGCCTCAAGATCATCATTTCCATTTTGAAAATTCATAAACTTCCAAATTTAGACATTTAGGTCCGAAACACGTCAAACGATGTCCGATTTCGACCAAACTTT
The DNA here is from genome assembly GCA_026770625.1 of Nicotiana glauca. Taxonomy (NCBI): domain Eukaryota; kingdom Viridiplantae; phylum Streptophyta; class Magnoliopsida; order Solanales; family Solanaceae; genus Nicotiana; species Nicotiana glauca. The sequence continues at coordinate 425,976 of MU736712.1, read as the reverse complement.
ACAGGAAGTGCTTAAATAATATATAAGACTTGTACCAGGCGTCGGAACCAAAATACAAGCCCGATACCATAGTATTTTAATCTATTTTCATTTTTATTTTCCTTAATAATTTTAGAAAAACAATTTAACAGAAAAATTCTTTTACTCAGGTTCTAGACCACGGATTTCGACTCCGGGCACATACCCGAGTCCCATATTTTTCTACGGACCTTTCGGGACCATCCAATCTCGGGTCCAGATCCGTTTACCAAAAATGTTGACCAAAGTCAACTATATCATATTAATTTCAAAATTCTTCAAATTTTCCATAGAGTTCACATATTTCAACACAAAAAATTTTTGGCTATGCGCGAGGACTGTGCATGCAAATCGAGGCAATAGAAAATGAGGTTTTCAAGGCCTCAGAAGCTCTAATTTGTAGTCTGCATAAGAGTGAACGACTTTCGAGAATGATTCTAATGTGTTCAAGATTTTACATGTATCAATTAGGTGTCTCAAGGTTTTGTATGGGGTCAGAGACTGTGTATTCATTGGAGAATGTCGAGGCTTGTGGTATTTTATGTTAATTATGGGTTCTATGTATCAGTATCTGGGAAGTTATGGTAACGAATTTCAGATTCGCAGGAAGTTCTTCAGGGTAAAGTACTCTGGAATGTGGTATTTCTGGGAACAGTTAAGAGAGTATTCAGTGGCCTATGGGCCTTAGACGGTATGGTCTTATGTTCGAGTCTCGTATGGTAGGCCTGCATTGAGGCATTGTGATGCTACAGCAAGGAAGAATATCAAGTTGATGATGAATCAGAAGAGAATTTTATAGACAGAATAGCTTGTTAATAGACCGAATCGGTATGGTGAGGGTATGATTAATTCTTCGTATGTGTTCGAGGTAATGAGCTTTTACAGGTATTGTGCAGCAAAACTTTTGACTCCTGACAGCCTGCTTAGCTCGGTTAGTATAGAAGGATTCAGTCCTGACAATTTAGCTCGTGAATATGGAATTGGGAGAGAGTTCTTGTTGGACTTTATCGTGGTTTAGAGAAGTATATATTGCCTATGGGCATGCGAAGCATGGAACGTGTAGTGATTTCTCTTCTAGATGGGATTGATGGAGAGTTCTTGACTAGAGGAATACATGGATGTTTGTGGTTAGGAAAAGGGAGATGGAGTTCTCATGTTATACTAGTGTGGTATGTTATATGCATTATGTTATGGAGAATTGGAATTTGTGTATGTGAGGTTACGGTTCAGTTCTGAATGGAGAGTCATGAGAATCTTAAGCAGCGCGAGCAGTTTTAGGTGATTGGAGGATCGAGCGTCAGATGATTAGGGTGAATGATCCTCATATGACCAAGGAAATGGTATTGCTAATTATAGTGATTTGACGAGGGTATATTTTTCAGAAAAAGGGCAATGTGATTAAGTTGATGGCACTTCAGTGTTGCGGCATTTTTCTTGATAGATTGATTGTTGATATCTTAGTTTGTTTGGTGGCACGGGGGGAATTTTTGAATATCTTTCGTGGAATGACTGGGTACTTCAGGTGTAATATGTATTTATACTGCAGAATTTGGGATCAGGTATAGTAATTTGTGTGCTATGTGGAGCTAGAGACTGAGAGTTCTCATGTTCAGGCTATGTAGAAGTTGTGGATCTTTCTTTGCATGATATATTAGATTCTGGATATGACATTGGGGTGTAGACTGGTTGTCTCAGTGTCGGGTCATTCTGGACTATTGTGCTATGGGTTATGTCAGAAAATGCCACAGGTTGCGTAGCGGGTGCATCGGATTATGTTCTAGCAGAGTAGTTGTATTATCACGCCCCAAAATTCGAGGAGCGCGACCGGCGCTCAACCGAGTAAACCCAACCGAGCAAGCCTGATAGGTCTCATTATACCCAAACTAACACATGAATAAATAGGAGATGGACTTCGTTAATCTAATTCTATAAACACAACATTAACGATTTCCATTTCATTTCTATTAGCAACTTCACTCGCCATATTAAAGGTATTACAAGTTTTATACATCATTGCCAACCATCGATGTTTTTATTTTAAATTCCCATGCCCGACACTACTCACAACCTGTCTACGGAGCCTCTAGATACAATTGAAGGATAATATGGAAATGCCTGCAATAAGGCTCCGGCTATACCTTACACGAATGCCAAAATAAACTCCGGACAAAAGGCGGCATGAGCCACGTAGGGCCCCGAGAGGAAAGGGGCTCACCAATACAGCTGATGCAAAGTGGAGGAGGTGCTACTGTCGGTGGACTGGAGTACCTGTTGTAGAATCACCTAGAATCATAACACGAATGTAGCACCCCTGGCAAAAGGGACGTCAGTACATTTGAATTGTACTGGTATGTATGAACAAACTTCATCCCAAGTAAGATCAACCAATACACAGATACTGAACAGTAATTGAATCAACAATTAATGCACATGAAAGGAACAACCAAAGCCAAACAAGTTTCACAATCTCTCATTTTCCCTTTTCAACATTTTCACATCAATGATTTCACAATTTTCTGGAACAACCAAAGCCAAACAAGTTTCATAATCTCTCCTTTTCCCTTTTCAACATTTTTACATCAATGATTTCATAATTTTCTCATATTTTCATTTCAATAGTGATTTCGATCACTTTCCACCCTTATTACCTCGGCCA